>JAOEGL010000001.1:103353836-103531336 GCA_034509955.1 Urosaurus nigricauda
TGCTGGAAAGAAGAGAAGCAATAGAGCGATGCCATGGCAATGCACAATGGGCTAGACCAGAAGGCCCCTCCCCATACTGGCTCTAACACCTAAGGTCAGTGCCCCATTTTAGCTCCACTTGTGGAAATGCTCAAAGATGTTTGCAATCAATTCAGACTGTCCATTAGAACTCCAACAAGACTTCCCCCATTAGAAATACAATGAGAAAAAATGTGAATGTAAAATTAAGGCAGGGCAAATTTAAATGTCCAAAGGCAAGCAAATTTAGAATCGACCAACTATTACCATGACAAATTTAACTCTGTGAATTAAACAAAAAAAAGTAAATGAAATAAAATCATTTATATCAGGTCTCAAAAACCCTTCATACACACACACACACACAGTTGAGGAGTGACTGTCTAAAATATTTCTACATTTCCTGTTAGAAAATTTTAATTGCATGGATTTGACAAGGTTCCCCATGACATTCTTGCAAACAAGCTTGTAAAATGTGGGCTAGACAAAGGAACTGTTAAATGGATCTGTAATTGGTTGAATGGCCGAACCCAAAGGGTGCTCAACAATGGCTCCTTTTCATCCTGGAGAGAAGTGACCAGTGGGGTCCCACAGGGCTCTGTCCTCGGCCCAGTGCTATTCAACATCTTTATCAATGACCTGGATGACAGAATTGGGAGCATACTTATCAAATTTGCAGATGACACCAAATTAGGGGGAATAGCTAATACCCCAGAGGACAGGATCAAGATTCAAAATGACCTGAATAGACTAGAAAGCTGGGCCAAAGCTAACAAAATGAAATTCAATTCAGAGAAATGTAAGGTATTGCACTTAGGGCGGAAAAATAAAATGCACAGATATAGGATGGGGGACACCTGGCTGAATGAAACTACGTGTGAAAGGGATCTAGGAGTCCAAGTAGACCACAAGTTGAACATGAGTCAACAGTGTGATGCGGCAGCTAAAAAGGCCAATGCTATTTTGGGCTGCATTAATAGAAGTATAGTGTCTAGATCAAGAGAAGTAATAGTGCCACTGTATTCTGCTTTGGTCAGGCCCCACCTAGAATATTGTGTCCAGTTCTGGGCGCCACAATTCAGAAAGGACATTGAGAAACTGGAGTGTGTCCAAAGGAGGGCGACAAAAATGGTGAAGGGTCTGGAAACCATGCCCTATGAGGAACGACTTAGGGAGCTGGGGATGTTTAGCCTGGAGAAAAGAAGGTTAAGAGGTGATATGATAGCCCTGTTTAAATATTTGAAAGGATGTCATATTGAGGAGGGAGCAAGCTTGTTTTCTGCTGCTCCAGAGAACAGGACCCGGAACAATGGATGCAAGATACAGGAAAAGAGATTCCACCTGAACATTAGGAAGAACTTCCTGACAGTAAGGGCTGTTCGACAGTGGAATGCACTTCCTCGGAAGGTGATAGAGTCTCCTTCCTTGGAGGTCTTTAAACAGAGGCTGGATGGCCATCTGTCAGGGGTGCTTTGATTTGGATTTCCTGCATAGCAGGGGGTTGGACTGGATGGCCCTAGTGGTCTCTTCCAACTCTATGATTCTATGATTCTATGATTCTATGATTATAGCTGAAATATTCATATATTTTACGCTGCATAGTTACCTAAAGAAACATTAGAAAGATGAGATTTCCCATTTGTAATTGTGGAATTATTTTACATATTGCTTTCCTATCTAAATTGACAATAAAAAATCTACTTGTCAGGAATGGTATATAATAGCTGAAGTCACTAAATCAAAATTGTTACTGAGTCTTGACAAGCCCAAAGGCTCAGACATAAACAAAGTGATAACTTTACTTGTGGGATTTTTGAAATGATATTTTTAGGGCTCTCTTTTTAATGACAGATTTCAAATGCCATTAAACAACTTTTTCTTAAAAATTTTGCCCCCAAATACTCTTTAGCAGGAATGAGAGCATTTTCTTCCATGTTTTGCATGTTATTAAAACCAAAACAAAACAAAACAGGAAATGATTTCTGTGTACTTTCTGTTGCTGAAAAAAGGCTTCTTCTTGGACTAAAATGACCCAGGAAGGACCACAGAGGGCCTCTGGAGGTTTAAAAAAAAAAAAAGAGATTTTGGGAATTTCGTGGTTGAGGTGGATTTGGGGAGGTGTTTTGTGCCTCATTCTGCATCTCCACAGATTTGCAGCTGATGGTTGAAAGAGAAGACCAATGGCAGAGCTCATGGAACCTGCATAAAGAGTGGGAAATAGCGAATTAGAGGAGGGGGAGGGGGAAAGGAAGGCACCTAAGCAGCTTATTTCTCTCACTTTCCCTCCTTTTATCTTATACCTTAAGAAATGTGATGAGCTTTTACAGTTAACTGTAAAAGGTCATAACATTTCTTCAAACCTTTGTGGACATCATGGGAGGAGACTGTGGCCTCCTGGGAGTTTCTGGACCACAGGTTAAGAACGACTGTTGTGGGAAATTATTTGAGATAATGCACTGCCGTGATTTTCCACCTAAATCTCTCACTTAATTTGATATAGCTTGCTATTTTTCATATGAGTAAAGATAGTGTAACTGAAAAGTATTTCAACATAGATCCAATCTACCTGTGCAGCTGAATCATCTGAATCGATTGTCTGCAGTATAGCAGAATTTGGAGGGGGGGGGGGAATAAAAAAAACTGTTCTTCAAAAAGAGTTAAAATGGCACGGGGAGGGAGGAATGTGTAGTTTGTGATCAAACCTTATTGGTTCTGGCCAATAGCTACCTGTGATGCTCATGCAATCACTTTCCACATGGACTCCATTTCTGTAAATGATGTGCTAGCTGAGCAAAGAAGCACATTTTCCCAGCAAGTAGAAATTCTGGCCTGTGGTCAGAGGGAAGGACAATATTTCAATAAAAAAAGTACTGAGCCCAAAAATTTAGGTGTTCCAGCAAAATGCAAGAACTCTCTGGATGTGTCAAAAGAAAATCTTGTCATAATTATATATAATATGTATGTTGCTGAAGGAAAAAGAAGCTCTTGAGATAAATAAGTCATTTCTTTTGAACAAGGTAATTTATATGTGGTAGATATTCTAGTCAACTGCTTATTGAGTGTTCCCTTTGTGTTCATCAGCAAGAGTTTTGTGAAATCTGGAAAAGACCCTGCCTTATAAGTTCCTCATAGTATCCAGATTCATGTGTTCATTATTTAAGCATGTAGAGAAGGGTGGAGGATGGCCTTGCCTTTTCAATGCCTCCCTTGTGTTGTTGGGGGATATCTGATATTAGATGTAATGGAATGTACAAGTGAATCCAGTTATGGAACTCCATGCATTGAAAACTCCTCACAAAGTCCTGATAATCATGTTTGCAAATATGTGGTGCCTTTGTAGTTCTGCTCCATCAGCACAAGTGAGACTGGGAATGGAGGTGATAGTCTGGACACTGTTTCATCTACATTTTTTCTACACATGCAAAGACCATTACCTGGACAATACTAATAAAGGACCAAACAGATGGGTGGAAAAACCTTGATTTGAACTTTTTAGTCACAGGGAGAAAACTGGGCTAGATAAACTATTGACATACTGTGGAGGGTTGGACAATCCCCATCATACAGTGGGTCTGCCATATCAGAGGGCTAGCCAGCTGAAGACTCGAGGGTCTGCAAATCACTCTGTCCCATTACTGCCAATGGTGGTGCATATACGTGGCTGCACCAGTGCTATCACACACATCATTGTCCATTGACAATAATGCATGTGTTTGTTTTTTTCAATCTGTGGTGACATTTGCATACTCTATACCCTCTCAGTGAATATGGGGTTACATATTTTCATATCTGATATTTAGCATCAGGCACGTGTTTTAAAAGGTCACAATGACTGCTGGAACATTAGTAGCATCACATGTAAAAGATACAAAATCATACATGCATTGTTTGAAGAGACCTCAAGGGCCATCCAGTTCAACCCCCTACCATTGAGGAATACACATGCTGGCCCAAAGAAATGTGGAAGACCTAGAAAGTAACACAATAAAAGGTTTGCACACACCCATGGATATGAAAATCTGTGCATGCTCAAGTCCCAAGAGCCCTCCTCAAGGCGTGTTTGTATATTTTTCAATTAAGTGTTGCAAGATCAAGGCATGATCTATTGTGGATTGCTTGTTTCTAAAACCATCCTGTTCATCCTTAATGATGTTTTCCTCCTCCAGCCAACATTGGAGTTTGTCCAGTAGATGAGTGGCGTACAGCTTCCTAATGATGTTTAATAGGCTAATAGGTCTTTAGTTTCCAGGACTGGATCTTTCCCCTTTCTTGTAAATATGAACAATTATGGCTAGCCCCAATCTTCTGGGATACATTCTGTCCAATCTATACAGTAGTGCCAGAACCTTGGTCTGTAGTAGCTGTATGCACAAAGTGGCCATGTGTGGGATGGATATTTATATTCTATTTTACTCCTTAACATTCCCATGCAGTGTAAATCTCGAATGGATCTCCCATGAATATGGAGGTCTGACTATATGTTTAAAATCATTAATGGCAGGGTAATGCCAGCTAACCCTGACAGTGTACCCACTGGTCACATAACATGGAACTGTATGAAGAGGACCCTACATGTTTACCAGTTTATATAATATGTACTGGCCTAAACAGACAGTTGCTGAACACACAGGCAAGGAAAGGGATATGGTTGGCCAACATAATAGATATGAAACTGGCTAGCACCACAAGTAAACAATCCACTCAGATATGCCTCCAGTACATGAGGAAATTTGTCTGAGCCCACTAATAGTGTCAGTGCTCCACAGTTGTTGGTTTAACTTTAGCAGATTTGATCACTCATGTATTATTTGCTTTAAAAATGACAAAACACCAAATATTTGATAATTTCACAGATTTTTTTTTTTTAAAAAAAACAGAATTACTACCATGCAGAAAAATTTGTATAATGACATTTTACTAGGAGGCATAATTTTGGAAATTTGCATGTGACAATAGAAAGCAGATAACATTGTACATGTTGATCAAGTTCTTGAACCAAAACCACAATATTTTTAGTGTAATAGCAAGAAGATTAAATGGATGAATAACTTTACATGTTCATATGTTCATTCAAGTCAATATAGTTTTATTCCCATTTAACAGATGCAGTTCCAAAAGCCTTAAATATAGTCTACTATAGTAGAGACTGTAAAACATTTTTGGCAATTGTTTCTCTAGATCAGGGGTTCCTACCCTTTTTGACTCGAGGATTGATTTTAGAATCAATTTCTATGGCAAGGCCCCTTAAAGGCCTATCCCAGTGATGGCAAACCTTTTGAGGTTTGTGTGCCAGGAGGAGGGCTTCTGCCCCCAAGGACGGGGGCTGTGTGCCAGGGGCGGGACCTCTGGCCCTGGAGCAGCACTTCCACCCATGGGGGCGTGGCTTCTGTTCACTGTGGTGTGGCTCCGCCCACTGGGGCATGGCTGCTCCCACCTCCTTTTCCCGCCCCAGCTGTCATAGCCATAGTGCTTGCGTGCAGTCCTCTTGGTCCTGGACCTTTCTTCTCCCCCAAAGGGCTCCCTGGAGCTCTTTTGGGGGAAAGGAAAGGGAGGCAGGGACTGAGAGGCCTGGGCACGCACCAAAGCCTCTTCTTCCCTGACCTTTCCTTTCCCTCAAAGGGCTCCCTGGAGCTCTTTTGGGGAAGAGGAAAGGGAAGCTAGAAAGGAGAGGCCTCGGCACAGGCCCAGTCCTCTCTTTCCTGGGCCTTTCTTCACCCCGAATGGACTCTGGAGTCCATTCGGGATGAAGAAATGGGAGCCAGGAGGGAGAGGTCCACCCCTCTTCCCCGCAGACCTTTTAGTGCCCCCAGCTCTCCCTCTGCAGATAGCTGGAAGCTGGAAGCATGCGCCAGTTGCTCCTCCCCCCACCCTCTTCCCAGCCTCCAGGTCTCTCTGAGAGGTTGGGAGAGGGATGGGAAGAGGAGCCTCTGGCTCCTTCTCCTGAGCGCCATTTTTTGGCCATTTTTTGTTGGCTGAAAATGGTGGGGAGGAGGAGGAATGGGCATGCAGTGCCTCTTTCACCTTCTCCCTCTCGCCTGTGCCTGGTGAAATGGCGTTGCATGCCACTTCTGGCACATGTGCCCTAGTTTCACCATCACGGGCCTATCCTATGTCTTACAAATTAATGGTGTTTAGGAATAGTGTTACATGGAGTGGGGAAGGAATATGGGATAGACTGTAAGGGTAAAGAGATATCTAAACCTGAAGATTCTGGGAAGTGCACATGGAGCCTTAAGGGCTCCTTGGAGCACAGGTTGGGAACCACTATTCTAGATGCTTTAAAAGCTTTTGACTGCCTTGAATGGCGCTTTTCAAATATTAAAATGAATGCATGTGGGGATAACATATTAAACAATTCAAACATGTTAAAACAACTTAGACTAAAAGTTTTTAGAAATGAAAAGTGCATAGTGCTTCAAAGGTGTTTTTTTTTTTTTAAAGCCATGTCATGACCTGGTGCTGAAAAGAAACCAACCAACTGTAAGGTTGCCAAGGGGAGTGAATTCTACAAATGAGGTTCCTATTGTGGTTGTGTGCCTTCAAATGATTTCTGACTTATGGCAACCCTCAGGTGAACCTGTCATGAGGTTTTCTGGGACTGAAAGTATCTAATTCGTTCAAGGTCAACCAGTGGATTTCCATGACCAAGCAGGGAATCGAACTCTGTAGAACATTATACCCAAACCACTACACCATGCTGGCTCTGCCACAATTGAAAAAGTCCCTTTCACCTGAATGACTGCCATGTATGGAAAGTAATGAAAACAGACTTCCTCCAAATTCTTTTTGCTAGAACCAAATTTCAGTTAGTTCATATATGCCTTGGTTTTCATGGATTAGAGTCTTGAATTAATAAGTCATTGATCGGAGCCCTGGATCTGATTGCAGATAAACCCCACCAAACTGGGGATCAGATGGTGGTATGTTTCAATTTGTAACTTCCATTACCCCTTGAAAGGAAAAGTCACAAAAGAAGCAATGCCACCTTTCATAGGAATCAATAGCCAGTGATAACTCACTGCCAAACTCTCTTCTGTCATTAAATAACTTGCCCATCTAAGCCACAGAGATCTGTAAGGACAATACCACATGATGATGATGATGATGATGATGATGATGTCTATTTATATCCCAGTACTGAGGCTCAAGGAGGCTTACAAATCTAAAACAGTCCAAGTTAAAACACTATAAATATGCAAAATACAACTTTAAAAAACAAACAATTAAAACAATTAAAAACATTACATTGTTAAAATTTAAAGTTTAAAACTCTTTAAAACAAAACAAAATAGCATGCCTGTCATGTGAAAGCTGGCTGCATAGAATTGTATTTACCTGATTCCAGAAGGACAGCAGGTATGGAGCCATCCTGGCCTCCCTAGGGAGGGAGTTTCCAGAGCTTAGGAGCAGCCACTGAAAAGACCCTTTCTATTGTTTCCATGCCTTAGAGGGTAGTGGGACAGAGAGAAGAGCCTCTCTCAATGACCTCAATATTATTCTTGGGGGCTTGTACAGGGATATATGGTCCTTCAATTAGCCTGGACCCAAGCTGTATACTACACTGTTATAGCGCTATTATTCCACTTTTACTACTATGGCTGCCTCCTCTGGCATTCTGAGGCTTATAGTTTAGTGCGGCCTAAGACCTCTCTGGCTGAGAATTCTAAATGCCCTTCCCTAAACGGTAAATCCCAGGATTCTATAGGAAGCTGCCATAGCAGAAAAAGTGGATTAATAATTCTATAACAGTGCAGTGTGGTATTGTCCTAAGTCACATGACCCATCTAAGACACAAGCATGAATGGGAAGTGTTATGACTCATTTAACAAGCAGCCTGAACAATGAACATCATTATTTTGCTTTTGTATGTTGTGTGCCCTCTGCATTGAGCGTCACCTTACTCTTCCTGCTTTATGTGGATGATCCCAGAAGTAGATCCAAAGTCTTATCTAGTCAGATTACTTTTTGACCACCAGCTCATCAGTCCTAGTCAACATACCCAATAGTAAGAGAGTATGAAAGATACAGATCAGTTCATGGAAGATGCAGTTGAAGACCTCTTCTTTATGAGTATCTACCTCTTCCTGACCGCAGCCTGAGAATTCTCAAGAGAATTTTTTTTCGGGATCATCTCTCCCAAATCTGATACTTCATTCAACCCACTTTTGTTCTCTGATTGCTCTTTGGTAATGTTCTTTAAAAACAGATGTTAGTGTATTCATTGTGTCTGTACAAGGAGGTCATTTAATAAGTACAAGTATGGTGCATGGAGGAAGTGTCAGTCTGCTGTCTCCTTCTCTTAACAGAATACATTTGTCTTTTGATATGTAGCAGAACAACAGCAACAAAATGATATTCCAAATGGCAATGAAATATAAAGCTTAATTTTGAATATAGAAAGGCTGCAAGTGCAACGTGTGTGCATCAAATAGCAAATGCTTTATGATGGGCATTCAGGACATCCTTAAAGTCAACACAGCTTGAGATAGCCTGATTTCCTGGAGGAGCTGAAAACTCTGTGGGGACTTCATTGTTCACTGGAAATCTGAGACTGATTTTCACTGCTCTTAGAGCTGCCAGAGCAAGAATTTATTATAATTGTGCGACCTTTAATATACCATGAAAAGACAGAAAGTTCTCTGTGTTTCTGCAAAGTGTCTCAAATCCAGCGTTTAACTGTTGCCAGATTTATACTGTAGGAAAAGGGGGCTTTTTCAGCTGCTACTCTGCATTTTATTTTTCTGAGCTATCCCATGGTTGAACTGAGAGGCTGATACATTGGCAAGACAGCTCATCAGAAAAAGATTTACTAGACTTATTAATAGCTAGGCTTTAACTTGCATTCTCCATGGACAAAAAAAGAGGCCATCAAACAGAGACATTGAAGTGAAAGAGGTAAAAACTTTAGATAAGAAACAGGGGAGATGAGTGTGTGGACCATGGAACAAATGTGGCCCTAAAGCCATTTTTGAGATCCCCAGGACACTAGTTTCCTGTTCACATTTTTGGGATTTTTACATTTTAATCCTTTCTCTTTAAGTAAAAATGCCTCCTTATACCTCTTGAGGGCCAGGTGGAAGCAATTTTTTGGATATTTTTGAAAATTACAATGTGAAGAACTTGATGAAGGATGCGGCTCTCCATTTCCTGGCAATTGTCCAGCCTCCCTCTACAAATTGGTCTACAAGTCTGACCCACATTAAAACCACACTTAAATGTAGCTATCTTTGCACTATGGCTCATAGAATTATAGAATCATACAGTTGGAAGAGACCACAAGGGCCATCCAGTTCAACACCCTGCCCTGCAAGAACTCACAATCAAAGCACCCCCAACATATGGCCATCTAGCCTCTGTTTAAAAACTTCCAAATAAGGAGATTCCATTATTCTCCAAGGGAGTGTGTTCCACTGTTGAACAGCTCTCACTGTCAGGAAGTTCTTCCTAATGTTAAGGTGGAATCTGTTTTACTGTAGTTTAAATCTGTTACTCCAGGTCCTATTCTCTGGAGCAGCAGAAAGCAAGCTTGCTCCATCCTCAGTATGGCGTCCCTTCAAATATTGCCAGTTGATATTACTTGGGTGCCATTAATTCATATCAAAAAGATGTGAAATCTGGGCTAGGGATGACTGTTTAAGACAGTTTGTTGTGTCATTCAAACACTATTCCTGTTAAACCCCTCTTCTCCCATAATGCTGCCTGAAGCAAGTTGTTTCATTCTACTGTATGACAGGACTAGCTTCTCTGTCTATGCAAGAACTGTGGTCATTGCCCTGTAACCTGTTGGGGCATCCCTGTGAATCAATCAATAGTTGCTGCTGCATCTAAACTAGTATCCCTTGAAATCATGTGCTAATTTATTCTTATGACAAGACCCAGGACTCCCTCTTTGCAGGCTGTTCCATTATGGTGAGCCTGAGTAAAAGAGGAAATCATCATGGCTATCATTCCAGTTTTTCCAATGGATTAAACTAATTGAAGAAGCTACTCACAGGATTCTGGCAAAGGTATCTGAAGGTCAATCAGCAGATTATTCTGCTACATTTTTCCTATTGGAAAACTGGAATACTGGAAACAGCACTACACACAGATTTTTTTTCCAACCAATGTTATTTATTTTTTTAAAAAATCCAGGAGCACAGTGCAACATCTGACTTCAAAGGAATATACAACTTAAAAGAGACTCAGGATTGTCCTGCCCTCAAAGAAGGCAGCGCAGTTCACAACTCTGCCTACCTTCAACTGCAAGCAAAACTATTTCTTCTCTCTTCAAGATCTGTTAGCTCAGGGGTCTTCTGGGCTGACTCTTAAAGTGGCACTACAAAACACTACTTTAATCCTATCCATTTAAACACACATGCACTCATCTGCCTGCAGTTTCAAAGGGGCCTTCTAAAAGTTGAAAGAAGAAATAACAAAGGGGATATGGTGTGAATATAGCGTAAATATGTAACTCAAGCGTTTGCCAGGTGAACTGCAGGACAGGGCTCCTGAACCTTTACCACTGTGCAGAAGAGCACAATTGTGCATAAATGTTGCTTGTGTGACAATTTACAAAGAATGATAGTTTTCTGTTCCAATAATTCCCATTGCCTAATTCTCAGCAGTGTTGAGAGTAGCTTATAATGTTACTGGAAGAAAAATTACTGTGATAATTATTTATTTACTTAAGCAATGACCTGAAATTGTGTTACCTTTTTCCAATAAAGTCCAGAGCTGTAATTCACTATGGTTCAATATAATGCAAAAGGTTACTTCTGCTTACTCATTTCTGTCTGTATTTCGATCCAGTCTGAGCAATGAGTGGAGAGGAGGAAGGACCACATCCTGGTTATCTCATCTTAGTGGATCGTTGTTGAAGTATCAAGAAGCAGAGAAGCTAGCAAGAAAGGGAGGGAGAGAAGGGATGACAGTAACAGAGGCATTTTGAAAATAGGAACTTCATTAAAGACCCAGGCGGCTGCCACACTGCAGAATTAATACAATTTGACATTGCTTTAACTGTCATGGCTTCATCCTATGGAATCCTGGGATTTGTAGTTGGTTGGGGCACCAGACCACTCTGACAGAGAATGCTAAATATCTTACAAAACTACAAACCCCACAATTGCATAACATTGAGCCGTGGCATTTAAAATGGTGTTAAATAGCATTGATACCACAGTGTAGATGTAGCCTTAGGTTAGTTGGAAAGTAAAGACAAAGTTTTAAAGATAGTCAAAGGCATAGCCATGTTAGACTGTACCAATATACTGTACAAAGTTTTTAGAATAAGGAGTTAGTCTCTTTCCTGCCTTCCTCCCTTCTATCCAAAAGAAAGTGAAAGAGAACAAGAGAGTGAATGTAAGGGTTTTGGTAAGGGGGGAAATGCTGTTTTTCCAGGCTAGCTTCTTCAAACAGCACAGGACATGCACTTGGATCAACTAAGTTGGTGTGAGCTTTGAAAGAGTTTTTGGAAGTGGAGAGAGTGGTTCCCTACACTGGTGAAGCTGTTCAGGCATGAGATTTAGAGCAATTTTTGGAGGAGAATGAAGGAAGAGGACTGCTTCTCTACACCTGCACAGTATATTTGACAGGCATGTGGTGCTATGCTGTGCCTGTGTGGATCCAAGGAGTAGTCAAGGTAGGATTATTCACTTACAGATGGGGGCAGATGGAGAGCATTTATCCATATTTTTCAGTAGCACTATAATAGCAGTAATAACAGCAATGTGTTAGTAATGAGAAATCTGGTGAGTTACTTTCTCGAGTGTAAAAGTAATTAGTGATCTGTTGGGTGGTCAGAATAATGATCTGAATAATGAATACAGTAACAAGTTGCTATATGTGTGTGTGTATATATATATATATATATATATATAAACGTTCCAGGCTCTCCATAATGCTATGGCCAAATGGAGTTAGTGACTATGGGCATGTATACACAGGAAAGTCCAAGTTATGTTTGGGTTACCCCAATACGCAGTGACCATGGGTTGATAAACTACAGTATGCAGGGTCACACAGATGTGGCCACTCCAGTTTTTACTTCTCCTCCATACTTGTACATGTATGTACTGCTGAACTCCTCACCCGACATCACACTGATATCACTATGGAGCACAATACACACACACAAATGTCTGGATACTCCACTCAAATTAGGAATAAATTTCCACTGTTTCCCTCCAAATTAAAGCCCTGAGAGAATAAAAATATCTGCATTTGACCCCAGACGCCCCGTATATCATTTGGACAGCTTGCTCTGACAACTAGGGATGAATCTGCACTGCAGTTTGATACTGTTTTATCTGACATGGCTCAATGCTATGGAATTCTGGAATTTGTAGTTTTGTGAGATAATTTAGCCTTCTCTGTCAGACAACTCGGGTATCATAAACTACAAATCTGAGGATTCCATAGGATGGAGCCATGACAGTTAAACTGGTATCAAACTGCATTATTTCTGCAGTGCAGATGCAGCCTAGGTGAGGCTGTTCTATTTGGCCCATATATATGTGTTCTACAACAGATCATCAACTTGACCTTAAGTATACATCCACTTATCCCATTGTAACATAAAATCAGCTGTTCCTCACTTATCTGAAAGGCAGCTCCTAGTGAGAGATGCATACCTGGGCCTTCAAGACCAGGATAACTGCATGAAATCAAAAGGGCCCCCATTCTCAATGAGAGAATAGAGGGAGAGGCATATTTGTATTGGGACAAGCATTACCAAATAAAACCTGTTTTCCTAAGCTGGCTCAGTGTCTTCATTGGAAAATACGTGTCTGGCTGAGTTGCTATAGCAGGCTGCATAGCAATATTTCCATCTTTGCCTCACACCTCTTAGGTATTTGTCAGACTGAAATAATATTCTTCCTTTAATACCTCCCCCCCCAACTGTTTATCTGTCCTACTCTTACTCCCACATCCTTCCCTGCTGGGTAGAAGGTGCCATTTAGGGAATACTCCCTTTTGTAAATCCTGACCTATGCAATTGTGTGCACCTCTTTTGAGGCCAGAGCCCATTGTGAGCCAACCCCTTTTGATCCTGTCTCCCATCCCCTTTTATTGACCACCTCTCCCCATTTCTGCTTCTGTGCCGTCCCTGCTGCTTGCACCCACTGTGAACGCTTTAATTCTTGATATTTCTGTCACAGGACCCGGTCTGTCATCAGTTTGCTTAGAAGAGTAGAAGACAAAGGAAGGTTGCTGTCATTGCTGTTGAATAGGTCAGCAATGACAACAATGTGTTCTGCGGGAACTCTCCCCCTACTGACTCGGTTTTCAATCCATTTGAATGGAGGCACTTGGGTGTCTTTCTTTAGGATATGGGGGCAGAGAAAGACAGTTAGGTGGAAAGACAGAAAAAGACACCTTTTTTCCCCTGAAAGGAAAGCCAACTTCTTCAGTTGACATGAAACTTATGAACAGAAATCGCTGTGCTATGTTAGAAACAGTTCCCCCTTTTTTGCAGCGCCAGAATCCTGAAGCCATTTATCCAAGGCATGTCATCCCCTTCCTTCTATTAAACACATTTTCAGTGTCTCGGGGAGGGAGATTTATTTAAAAGTGCATTCAGAATTGGACCCAACAGCTCCAGGAGAATGCCTCTGTATATCAGTAGGAATGTAGCATAATTCAACACTGGGATAAAAGGAGTGAGATATAGAGGTTAAAATGGTGGGATCTGGGATCAGACAGCTTTAAAAAAGCCAACAAGACAGATCTCTTCCCACAGGCCTTCCCTGAATAACTCACTCAGTCACCCATTGACATGGACCCCATATAGAATACTTTATGTACCCATCTCTTTGTGTCATTTTGACTGTTGATTGTTTTAATAATGGGATGTTATTTTATTGTTATAAGGGATTTTAATTGTTTTGTGGGTGAGAGGGAAAATGGGATCATTTTATACTGTTTGTATTTTTATTCCTATTGTATGCTGCCTTGATCCTGATGGAGAGGCAGAAAATAAATAAATAAATAAATAAATAAATATTATAAGACTCAGGTTTAAATCACCATTCAGACAGGAAGCTGTCTGGGTGATCTTTGACCAATTGCCTGATCTCATTGTAACCAGCCTCTCAGGACTGTTGTGAGGATAAGAACAGGGAGAACAAACATGTATACTTTAAACATCTTGGAGTAAAGCCTGGGTTTAAATGTAATAGCCCTATCCCCCACAATAATATGTAAATATGGGTCTGTCACTGCAGTGGAAGCCCCATGGTAAATTCACCATTTCCTCCTCCATAAGGCACAATAGAGTCTCAATTATCCGACATAAATGGGTGGGCTGAGAGTCGGATAGCTGAAAATCTTGGATAATCCGGAGAGTCCAGGAAAAGCCTTTAAACCACTATGAATTGCAAACATATTGAAGCTTTATTACAGTAACAGTAAAAGTAATGTTGCAGTAATGTCACTGTAACAACATTGTAATATATAAACAGTTCAGTCCTCTGAAAATGTAAAGAAATCACTGATCCTTTTATGCAGTCACAACATTGGATAAGCCGGAATGTCGGATGACTAAAGGACAGATAGTCGAGACTCTACTGTATAGCAAAATGTAACCCATATGATTGTGTAATCCATGTCATAGGGTGCCCTGACGGTGCAGTGGTTAAAATGCCTGTACTGCAGCCACAAGGTTGTGAGTTTGATCCCAGGGCTCCAATGTTGACTCAGCCTTCGATCCTTCTATAGGCCAGTAAAATGAGTACCCAGCTTGATAGTGCCAATTGGCTTACAGATTGTAAACTACTTAAAGAGTGCTGAATTCACTGATATAGAAATGTAAATACTATTGTTCTGTATCATGCTGATGGCCAGGATATTGAAACATGATGTGAGCTGACCTCAGGAAATTGGTAAATTCAATATATATTTTTTAAGTGCATATTCAGTCTTCTTCTTCTTCTTCTTCTTCTTCTTCTTCTTCTTCTTCTATAATGAGCTGTTAAGGGACTACCATCACCTCCTATAATAAGGAGAATGTGCAATGTTTGTCTAAGATCTGTCACATTATTATTATTATTATTATTATTATTATTATTGTGGAGTTGAAGGCTTTCACGGCTGGCATCCATAGTTTTTTGTGGGGCTTTCAGGCTATGTGGCCATGTTCTAGAAGAGTTCCTTTCTGACATTTCACCAGCATCTGTGGCTGGCATCTTCAGAGAATGTTTGCCTGGAAAAGGATAGGCTATATATATCCTGTATGACCCTGGGAATGTATTGTTCTGTTGCTAATGGCAGTCCTCAGAGTGGGAGGATGTGTAAAAGAGGATTAATGTCTGCTAATTAGCAGATGAGCACTAATTAAAGGCTATCAGAGTGGTTTACAATTATTATTTTTAATTAGACGGCTCCCTGCCCTCAGGCTTACAATCTAAAAAGACACGACACAAAAAGAGATGGGACTGGTGGTGGGGAAGGGAATCAGGTCCAGCAGTTCTTCTTTCCCTCTGATGCCTGGACCAAGGCAGATGGACTGGAGGGAGGGCTCTACTTCGTAATCTAGGACAGGCCCGATGAATTTTGGCCTGCCCTTTCACTCCCCCCTAGGTCAGATGGCATTGTCATGGAGGGAGGGCTCTTTAACTTGAGACCAGGCCCATAGGTGTTGCTAGGCTTCTCCTTTCACTCCTTCCTAGGCCAGATGGTGGTGTCATGCCGACTATCAACTTCACCCCTTCCCCATTTCCCTTGATTGTTGTCAAACCAGATGGTCTCCCCAAAACAATCAATCACCTTTGTCCGAGCAATTAAACACTAGTTTTTGCCCTTAAAAACCCCTAGAATCCTCTTCTCAGTGTGCTACTTTAGATTTCAGAGGGACATTATGTCACTCTGAACTAACTCTGGCATTCTGATCTAACTCTGGCACTTCCATTCAACCCACATGCTCCGAATGACTGTCTCAACATATTTCAACAAACTGGACCCCGGAAGCAAGTGTCTTCTATGGTAAGTATCTCCGTTAGTGGTGCCTCACCCTGTCCCATGCTAACCCCTTATTTCTCGAGCCTTGAATGAATGTGTGTGTTTGTACTGTTGTGTGATTTCCCCCCTTTTAATAAAAATAAGACTTTAATTGGAGAAGCCAGTCTCTGCTTCATTTCTTAAATTACCTGGTCTGTTGGTATACAAATGGGAAGTGGTTTTGCTGGATCCTTGTAGCCAGTCCCCTTCAATTTACATCTAATTAAAAATTCCTCTACATAGAGTTTTGGCTACAGAGCCTAGGGCAAACCTATCACAGGGTTTCTTCAGAGGGGCTTTGCCATTACTATTCTCTGAGACTGAGAGAGTGTGACTTCCTCAAGGTCACCCTTTGGCTGAGTGGGGATTTGAAGCCTGGTCTGAGGAGCCATAGTCCAGTGCTCAAACCACTACAGCACAGATGCACACATTGTGACAACTAGATGCCTTTGTGTGATGAAAGATGATTCCCCAATCCAAACTGGCACAGAGGACTGTACTGCAGTCACTAGCCAGAGACAATAAAAATACACCCATCCCTTGTCTCACTGGTAATTTGATTATAGGAGTCAGCACTGCCATTTTTGATCAGAAAGGGAGTTGATCTGTTTTGGATGGTATTTTTGGGTGGTGTTTACACCTTTCATACTTGTCTGATTTACTTTACCTAATGCAATGCAGTTGCAAGCAATACTCCTGATCAAGACCCATTGATCAATGAAATCTGGCTACACACACATACATATGGATAGCTAAGGAGAGCCAACATGATGTAATGGTTTGAGTGTTGGACTACAACTCTGGAGACCAGGGTTGGATTCCCAGCTTGGCCATGAAACCCACTGGGTGATTTTGGGCAAGTTGTATGCTCTCAGCCTCAGGGGAAAGCAATGGCAAACTTCCTCTGAACAAATCTTGCCAAGAAAGATGCATTTCTTATGGTCTTAGGGTCACCATGAGTTGGAAATGACTTGAAGGCACAAAATAACAAGTCACAGGTTTGTTTTGTGTGTGTGTGTGTGTGTGTGTGTGTGGCTATGTGCCCATGTTCTGGAAGAATTTATTCCTGACATTTTGCCTTCATCTTCAGCCGGCATCTTCTGAGTCAATTTACAATAAAACTCCAGGATTTCTAGTTGCCCCACAGACTGCCAGTGTGTCATCTTAGTTGAAAGCAGTCATATTGCCCAACAACTATAATAAAAGAAAACCTATAATGCTAAACAGTACATTATTCAGATTGTATACATGCTGAAAGGGTTTTGCCATAATTTTTTGCTTGTTGATGATGACTCTTATCTGAAGAGGTCTCCTAAGCATAAGATCATTTCCTACAATGGATTTTTAAAGGAGAACAACCTCTGTTCTAGAGTGTGATGCCAGTGCTGTATTTTATTGCTAGAAGATAAACCATTGTAATATCTGTGCTGTCCTTAAACATGTCCATTATGTCCATGTGGACAGCATCTGTAGAGGAAGGAAAAATTCATGTATTGGAGATTTACTTGAATCTGCTCTCCGAAAGAGTAAGTGGCAGCTATTGCAATATTTGAAAGAAAATATGTTTTATTTATAAAAGTGTTATTGGAAAGCAAGTAAAAAGGCAAAGCTGACAGAATCTTTTCCTCAGCAGTCATATACATTGTAAGCAGTCAGGCAATCTGGGAAATCACTGCATCTAGATTGAAATAAGGCACTGCTCATATTTTCAAGCTTTAAAGTATACATCTTAAGTCACTTGAAGAAGTGCTGATGTCTTACAAAAAACTTTGAGAGTTCAGATTTGTTGTAAAGATAAGAAAGAGATCTTAATAAGGTTTGAATTTTGGAGACATACTTCACACATACACCAATCTCCCAGGCTGTCACTAACCTTAAGGCCTTGAATGCCCTGCTTAAGGTCCTGCTGTGATTCATCTGCAAGGTACAGCAATGGACATACTGACCTTAATGTTTGTCACTGACCTTAAAGCATTATGGGGGAAAAATGCTTCAAAGGGAGATGGGTCTTACGATTAATTTGTAAGTTCCTGTCTATCACTAAAGCTTTGAATTGGAATAGGAGATTTGTATCACACAGATAATTCACGTGGTACTAGCATGTTTTTATGTTGTTTCTAGTTTTTTGAATGGCATGTGATAATAGTGGAATTATCACTGTCATTTCTCCTTATATTTAATTTCCCCTAGAATCTCACCACATAAATACACACACACACACCATAACCATATTTGCTACATATACATTTGAAATTACTGTAATCATTTTAATATGTAAGCATCTTTTGATCCAAATTATGGAGGAGAAGACTGTTTATAAATAAAGGTGGCGGTGGTGGTGGTAGTTATATCCTGATAGTTTTTCATTTATCCACCAAAGGAGTTTAATCTAACACCACTCACGCTGGTAGAATTCGGAGGCATAGGTATGTTAGTCTGGACTAATAATAATAATAATAATAATAATAATAATAATAATATAGATTTATTTGTATCCTGCCCAATCATGAGGAATCTGGGTGGCCAACAACAGTAAAATGAAACAATACAAAATTTACAATACAGAATAAGCTCTTCCCAGTCCCTAACCAATACATACGGTAAACAAGCAAAATCAATAAACAATATAATGCAATAGTAATTGCCAAAACATGAATATTACAGTCAAATGAAGTTCATAACTAAACTGTTCCCAATCCCTCAACACAAGTTGAAATCAAGATAATACTACACAAGATTAAACACAAAAACATAGCAAAGTTTGCCAAATATATTATATCATAGTCCCAATATATTACCAGTCATTATAAAACACAATAATACCAATTACATTAAAAAAAAGATGATCAGTATGCAGAGGAATCTTCTAGCACCTTTGAGACTGTGAGAAAAATGTTGTAGCATAAGCTTTCATAGACTTGTCTACTTCTTCAGACACTCATGTTATATAACTAGTTAGTTAATCAATAAGGTAAAGATGGATGACGATTTGGTTTCATTTTGTCTTTGATCAGACTTTACCAAAATTTTGAAAATTCAAATAAGTGATGCTGACAGATTTGCCAGTCCCTTAAGGATGGATATCAATTTCCTTTCAGTTCCTTTTTGATCAGAATTTACCATATTTCAAATAAAAGTGACAGTAAATGTGATAGATTTCCTGTCTTACTTGAATGTGCCCCAGGATTACTTATTTTTACTGCAACAAACTAAGATGGCTAGAGACACACAAAATCATCATTGCCTTTTAAAAGTTCATTATCTTACCAAATTTAAGTTCAGCTTTCAATATTGACATGTGAGAACCTTTAAAATAATATGATTGTGGCAGGATGTTGTGTTACTGTGGAACCTTTCTGTCCAGGTATGTTCTAAGCTTTTTAACAGGAGAATCCAACAGATTTAGCTGAGATCCCATGGTCAGGTATACTAATAGAGAAGAGAGGGAGTTTCTTAAAAATTAGCTTTTGAATGAAAAATTTCAAACAGTTCCAATGAGAAGGAACAGTACTGACTTTTTGTTGTTGTTGTTGCATGCTTTCAAGTTGATTCCAGCTGACGGCGACCTTAAAGTGAAACTATCATAGGGTTTTCTTGGCAAGTTTCTTCAGAAGGGATTTGTCACTGACATCCTCTGAGACTGAGAGAGTGTACTTGCCCAAGGTAATTCAGTGGGTTTCCATGGCTGAGCTGGGATTTGAACCCTGGTGTTTCAGTGTCCTAATCCAACGCTCAAACGACTACATCATACTATGTATTACTTCATTCATATTTTATTTAATTTTATTTTACAACTCTTTCTTGGTTGAACTCCTTATACATTCTGTCTCTGGGGATGTTGCAAACTCTATCTGGAAAATTTCTCTGCTCCAAAATGGTGTTTGAAACTGTTTTTCCTGTTGTGCTTCACTACTTAAAGCAGGCTGAATATCTCTTGGGCATGCTGAAGGTCTCAAGGACTGAAAACCTCTTCCAGCTCTGCAGTGGATGCTCACTTCATTACATACTCCGTATGAACCTTGGACATGCTTCATGCTTTTATCTCTGAGAATGTATCTTATTGAGAAAGTTGTATTTGCAAATCTTTTTCTCTAATTTCTTTCGCAAATTTCATTTGTGGTGCTTCAAGGAGGAATCCAAATTTTATGGAAGCCTCATTCTTAGAAAAGCTATATCCACTGGATATCTTCACCTATTGTAGCTGTAATAGTCATAGATGCTCTGTGAGGAGAAAAGATGGTTAAAAGATGATAAAGCTATTCTTGAGGAAGCACACAAAATCCCTTTACAGTTTGAGCCTCATTTGATTAATGACTATGGATTATGCACTTCTGCATCACAAAGAATCTAAGCAAAACTTATCTTTTGTTTTCAGTTTATAAAATAACTTTGAAGAGGGGAGAGGTTGAATGAGAATTTAGGGGACATGGTCCACCACATGTTACATAATGAACAATTAATTTATGTAGCATGGAAAATTTGGTCAGGCCTCACTAGAATATTGTGTCAGGCATCACTGGAATTTTGGGCACCACAATTCAAAAAGGATGTTAACAAGCTGCAGCACGTCCAGAGGAGGGTGACCAAAATAGTGAAGGGTCTGGAAACCATGCCTTATGAGGAACAGCCTAGGGAGCTGGGTATGTTTAGCCTGGAGAAGAGATGGTTAAGAGGTGATACAATAGCCCTGTTTAAATATTTGCAGGGATGTTACATTGAGGATGGAGCAAGCTGCTCCAGAGAATAGGACACAGAACAATGAATGCAAGCGAGAGAAAAAGAAATTCCACCTCAACATTAGCAAGAACCTCCTGACAGGAAGAGCTGTTTGATAGTGGAACACACTCCCTCGGAGTGTGGTGGAGTCTCCTTCTTTGGAGGTTTTAAAACAGGCTGGATGGCCATCTGTCGGGGGTGCTTTGATTGTTAGTTCCTGCATGACAGGAGGTTGGACTGGATGGCCCTTGTGGTCTCTTCCAACTCAATGATTCTATGGGGCTAAACAGACAGGCAAAAAGAGGTGCTTTCACGCTGGCTTGAAGGTGTGAAATTTAGATGACACATACCTTGAAGCCAGCAGAAAAAAGTCCTTATGCAGAGAAAAGCCATTTCAAAAAGAAACAGCTTTCTTCCACTTCTTCCCGGCTTGAAGCCATGTCATGGAGTCATGACATGAGCACTCCAGCTGCCTTGGGAGCCGGCAGTGTGGTTGGTGGGGTTTCAATGTGGCTTCAGAAAAGGCAGCTTCAAGCCAATTTTTCCTGCCCATCGGTTTTGCCCCCATGATTCTATGAAATAAGGCTATCCAGATAGGGGGACTAGAATATGACACCCCTAAAAGAATTCATAAAATCATGCATCTTGGGCTTAGTGTATGCATGTTTTAAATGCAGAAGAATCCAGGCACAGTCTCTGAAAAGGACCTCTGCAGAAACCCTGGAAAGTCATTGACACTCGGTGTTGACAGCATTGAGTTAGATGGACTACTGTGCTGATGTAAGACAGCTCCCTGTGCTCTTAGCTGGAGATCACAAAACAAAAGTACACAATCAAGATCACTTCCCCTCTATCACTCCATGAAGGTTCCAGGCTTTGTACGGTTTGTTTTGTTTTGTTTTTTGCTGTACTTTCACTTTCTTTTTATGAAAACTGTGGATCCAGGCACACTATAAACTAGTCAGTTTTATGCGCAAAAGTTTTATTTGGAATATCAGAACTGGAACTGGAAATGACCAGCTTCACTTAAAGCTCCCCAGAAAAACTGGACACAAGAGTGGGATTTCCAAAAAAATGATGTTCTAAGATCCACTCTACAATTTCAGAATTGTTTTGAAGCATACATTTAAATACTTGAGAATTGTTCATGTACTCTACAGCTAAACCCATGTTAATATCCTTAGCCAAAGTCTTTGATTCCTTATGTCATTTGTGTCAGGATGCAGGACACCATGTCAGGCCTAAGCATGACTTTCTTTCTATCCCTTTAAGCTGATATCTTAATGATGTTGAAAGCTAAAGGATTTTCTTATTCTAATATTCACATTTCCCTGTATTGCTGGGCAGTCAAAACACCCACATTCTATTGGTGGTGGGGAGACCTGTGGAATCCCCCCATAAACTGCATATGCTCAGTGTATTTGCATATTGAGTAAAGCTCCCTCAGAAATGGGAAATCTATTTCTGTTATATATTCGGACTGCACTATTTATTGTTAAACATAAGCATATCTTGACCTGAGGGTACAGCTTCAAGATGTTTATATATCTTAATGCTGAAATTTGTGACAAAAGATCTTTGCCTGTCAAAAGAAGGGCAACAGATCTTCACAATCTGGAAACCAACAGTGAGAAGTCCCTCATTTGTGCACACATCAAACATGCCTGTGAAGATTGTATGATGGAGATAAGGCCCTTTCTGGAAGATGATAAAACCCTGAGGCAGTCTCATATGAGGAAATAGAGCCATTTATTAACAGACTGCAATCTATTTTTATATAATTAAATAGTCACATTTTATGTCAATAAATAAAACCTGAGTACCCACCGCACCCTTTAAACTCGAGCCTCACATATATTCCTTACAATATTAGGTAACTCTGCCTGCCCACCTCTGCCATTTCCTTTAAACATGTTTCAAGTTTTTATAAAACTATGTGGAAGTGTTTGATCAAATCTCTTATCCCAGATCTGGGACCCTTTCATGCTACAGTTACAGCACTATGACTCATCTTTATCCACCATAGTTCCATCCTATGGAATCCTAGGATCTGAAGTTTAGGGATAATATATACACATTTTTATTCCAACAAGCTTTTTTAAATCATGCAGGCCTGGTTTTATTGAGGGTGGTGGTAGTGGTGGTGGTGGTGGTGGTGGTGATTTAGTCTATTTTTAACCTTGTATGTTTTAAATGTTGTATGTTGTATTTTTAAAAAGTTTTTTACTGTTTTAGTTGGATTATTTTAATTGGTTTTTTTAAGTGCTGTTTTAGTGTGTGGTGAGCCGCCGCGGGTCCTAGCTTGGGAGAAAGGCAGGATAAAAATGAATGAATAAATAAATAAAATAAATAGGGATGGTCATGGTGTTCTGCTCTGAGTGCTGGCTAAGAGACCAGGAGACTAGGGTTTATATCTCTGCCCAGTGGTGGATGCCTTGGGTGTCTTGGGCAAATCACATTCTCTCAGCCTCAGAGGAAGGCAATGGCAAACCCCCTCTAAATAATAAGCCTTGTCTAAAAAAAATCCTAGGAGAGAGTCTGCATAAATAGGAGTTGACCTGTAGGTACACAAGTAACAACAATTTAGAATTCTTAGTCAGAGATCTCTAGAGCCACACTTAACTTTGGGGAAAATTCGACAGTCTTCTGCCCTATAGCTCTCTTACAATTTGCCTTCAGCTTATATTCTTTGACCCTTCTTCATAGTCACGATAAGTACATCCAACTCTGATCATGAGTGGAATCAGCTCAAGACCTTTCTAAAATGTGTAGATAAGTGCCCTTGGCTGTGATTATTTGTTTATTTTTCCAGGTTCTTTCTTCCATCTTACAGTTTGTCTTTTGTCTAGTTTTTCAGCAGTAAGCTTTCAGCAGGGATCTGTTTTATTCCTTCGTGTAACACACCATGTACATTGATGGGGCTATATAAATAATTAATAGCAATAATAATCACATGAATCTGGGGCATCAGTGTGATATCTCATTAAGGAAGGTGACTTACTGATGCAGTAACAGAGGAGCACTTATAACATCTTGTGGTGCAGAGCTTTTATATACAACAAAAGCTGTAATTTGCTGTTGCTTTTTCTTTCTTTTTTTAAATAATAACTTCACCATTCACTTGCCAGTTGAATTCGGAATTATATCAGTTACTCTTGCAACTCTTTGGAGAAAGATTGGCTTTACTTGTGAAATCTGAATAGGCTTTTATCTCTGTGTCACTCTGATGCCAGCAAAGAATTTAAGAACAGTCCACTTCCTGGATTTTCAGTTCACTGAGCTTTAGATTGATAGGTTTCTATAATTTAAAACCAACCACATTCTCACCATTGGAGGGAAACATACTGAAAAATTAGATGGTGGCTTGATTCAATCTGTTGCACATACACAAGCAAGCATGGCAGCTAGATCGGCAGTGCCCAGGCATGATGTTACATTTGTACACTATCAAACAGTCACACAGGACAACTACCACAAGTAAACAGATGTTTTGTTCAGAGTCTCTTAGTTGTGCACACTTTTTGGAAGTGATCACAATGCTTATATTTCTCAGGAAACAGCAAGAAGGATTCATGCATGTTCAAGGCAGACATAGTCTTAATTTGCTTCAGACCTGTGAACACAAGTAGTGGCCAGTAGTTTCCATGTCCAGAGTGCACTGAATCTGCTCTGGATTCCCCCCCCCCCCCCAATCTTTAACCATGCAAGGTACTGAACCTTGCCTGTCAGGGTGTTGTGAATCTATTGTAGGGTTGATTTCAGATACAAAAGGTTCTATCATGTGTGCTGAAATTTATTTGCCGAATAGATTCAGAACCTTGGTTAGCTCCTAAAAAGCTTTACCACAGATCTTAAAGGAGCTACCATAGCACTGAACCTATTTTGTGGATAGATTTTAGCATTTGAGATAATGCCTTCCATGTCTGGAATAAAATGTAGAGCATATTCATTGCATTGTTGTTGTTATTGTGTGCCTTCAAGTTGTTTCTGACTTACAGCAACCCTAAGGCAAACTATAATGGAATTTTCTTGGCAAGTTTGCCATCCTCTGAGGTTGAGAGAGAGAGACTTGCCCAATGTCACCCAGTGGGTTTACATGGCTGAGCAGGAGTCAAATGCTAGTCCCCACAGTGCTGTCTGGCGCCCAGTCTATTAATTATATAGGAAATGTGATGAAATGGCTCAAAGTGTCTTCATGAGACTTAAGGGTGTTAACCAGTGTTATAATATGTATAGTGTGCCAGGAAGTCATTGTATCTATTCAACTCACTGTTGACTGGAGTGTGTGGCCATATTCCAATTCAGCTGTTTCTCCATCCAATCTTCCTTTGCAGCTTTTTTTGTTCACAGACCACTATTCTGAGGTTGGAGATAGAATGCCCAGGTGAAGCCAGGTCCCATTGGCTGTGTTCTTCTACCTTGTTCCATGGCTCAATAAACCACACAGAGACTCCCCAGGAATGTTCAACCAAATTAACACTTTAATAAACTCAAAGACTGGCCTTCACCATCAATACAATTAACTCTTTCCACCTTCTTCCCCTTAATCTTCTCCCAGTCCTTGCCAGACTTCGGCTTGCAGGACTATGGAGAATGGGCAGCATTTCTCTGCGGGTTCCCACTCAGCCTCACCAGGGTCAAGAGCCTCGGCACTGTCCTCTGACATCCCAGCATATCCCTTCCAAATCTACCGACTGAGCTGTGTTACTCGTTCCCTCCGCACTGGAAGGCATTCCTCTTAAATGGGGAATTTCTCCCAAAAGGCCCTCCACTCTGGGGTCTCTGCCCTTCAGCTGCTCATGCGTTCCCAACCTTGGGTGTCCTAGGTTCTTCTGCAGCATTGCTGTCCAACCTTCCCTTGGTGGGAGTTCCTCACTCTTCTCCCTTTCTGCAACCACCTCTCTCAATACCCCTCTTCCACATCTCCCGCATCTCCCTCTTGACTCTGCCCCTCCCTTTCTTCATATCTCCAACCCCTCTAGCCACTCCCCCTGTTCCTTCTTTCTCACAGGGTCAACCTGTCCTTCCTTTTGATCCTCATTTCCCTGTACTATTGGTGTATCTTCCCTGAGACTCTTCTCCCTGACTCTGAGAGAGTTCCCCAGTTGACACTCTGAGCATTTTTCCTCTACTCAGTCACAGCAAGAAGACTGCAACAGTTTTTTTGTGTTCCAATCATGCACACACCACATTCCAAAACTTTCTCCACCATCAATATGGCCCTACCCACCCTGGCCTTAGGCAACACCCTTCCTCCTGCTTTTGTCCCTCAATGAGTTAAAATTGAACTTGTCACCTCATCGCCACACCCACAAGTTTTGCATTTCTAAGATTATTCATACAGTCTAATTATAAATATCGTTGCTGGGCACCAATTGACTCTATGTTCTGAGGAAGTAGTTCTAGTCTACAAAAGCTTATCTTCCAACTTCTTTCACACAGTTAGTCTCAAAGGTGCTTCAAGATCCCTTTGAATACTGATATTCCAGGCCAACATGGCTATGTCTCAGAATTCTGCTCCAATGCAGAATTCAGACATTCCCTTGAAGGAAGTAACAGCAGCTTCACTATGTGCTCATTGTGGTGTTTGAGTTCAAAGGTTCATACAAGCCCTTTCTAGGATATATTTCCCTCTGCACACCCATCAGATGGCAAATAATTGACCCACATGCAGGGGTTACATCCTTAATGCTTTTAAAGTTCTGTGTACATATAGTCAATAGGTATTTGCACATATAAACACACATAGAGACTCTCATTTAGCTAACATGTAGAAGATGTTAGTCTGTGGATAGGAGTCTACATGGCATGGAGAAAGCAGAACAATCTGTGAGTGACTAACAAATACTTGTAGTTTCCTGTTTACTTCAATGGAAATACAGCTCCTACAAAATTAGTGGTAAAACCAATTTATACAAAACATCCCAATTCACTTTTGAACAGCTGATGATCTCCAAAAAGAGTATCTTGTAACAGAAGCTCCCTCTCTTCATGTGTATCTCAGTGTGCTCTCTGACTTCAGCTAAGAATGGAGAGAGACAATTTGTGAGATAACTGCAGATAATAAGCTAGAGAAGGGTTGGGAAACCTTTCTTTATGAAGTTGCAATGATTCACAGTAAAAGTCAGTCACAGTCCTGATGAATCAAGGAGGGTTGAATATTGCAGACCCAATAATTCACTGGCATATTGAATTTGGCCAGTGCTAAATTCTTTTCCTCATAAGAGCTTTGTAGACAAGTGGAATGATGTGGATGTAGTGTCTCTTGATTTCTTTAATGCTTTAGACAGGCAGGCTGTCTGCACGGCCAAAAGGCTCAGGTTCCCCCCAACCTCATGTCATCTTGCTTGGTTAGCACAGGCCAAAACTCCAGGGAAGGATTGGGCCTTATCCTGACACAGATCCAGTGGATCTCACCTAATCCCAGGGCAAAAGGGCCATAAGATGGCTCAAGGGCCTGATCCGCCATTTGCTGCAGAGTTTCTTGGAAACTCCATGGCAAACTTGATGTCCTGAAGACATCATCATCAGTGCTGCATGTGTGTAAACCCCATGTTGCTGCATCTGATGCAGAAATGGGGTACCTGGCCATGTGATTACAGCCAGGTGTCCCATTTCCATGTCAGATGAGGTGATGGGGGGGGACGGACGATCTACTTTCATATAGCACTGATGATGGAAGAAAGGGCCTGCAGCAGTACCAAATCTGTGGCACAGGAACAAGTGGGAGTATGCACACCTGCCCTTCCTCACACCAGCCTGGGGGACAATCTGTGCTTTTCTTGCCCATCTCTTCAGCCCCCTAGTGTCCCATTACATGCTTTCAAACAGGGTGGTAGAATGTGGGCTAGGCAATGCTACTGTTAAATTGATTTGTAACTGATTAACAGACTGAATTCAAGAGTGCTTACCAATAGTTGCAGGGGGGAAAACGACAAGTAAGGCACCACATGTTTCTGTCCTGAGCCCAAATGTTGTTCACTGTCTTTATAAATGACTGCATTTATTCTTTTACCCTGTTAAATTGTTTAGCATATTTAGCCTGTTTAAGCTACTTTTATTGTTTTAAACGTGTTTTGAATTGTTTAAATAATTTTTACTATTTTATCATCCTGAAATCCCATGATATAGGATGGGGTATAAATATTTAAAGAAACAAAACCAACTATTTGGGTCCAATCTGTCTTGGTGTACTGTATCCGTTACTGGGCATCACAAATTAAGACGGATATGACAAGCTGAAATAGGACAGAGGAGGATGACAAAGATTAGAAACCAAGCCCTATGAGAAACAACTGAGGATTATGTTTAACCTGGGGCCTGAATGCATGCGCTAAGAGGCCTTTGTGTGTCCCTGCCCCCTGCCTCAGCCTCGCATCATCATGTACAGATGAGGGCAATAGCACTGGACCAGGATCAGCCAGTCCGGACACCAGTCCAGTGATTCTGGACTGAACCCAGCCCAAAAGGCATTCAATGCAATCTAAAAAACCAGCTGTTTGTATATGTGGGGTGTTCCTGAAAACTCTGCTTTGACAGCTGGAAGAACACATTGCCCCATATACCCCTTATCTTCCCCCACTGTTGGGTCCAGTTTGAAGGCCCCAACCAAGCTGTGTAAGGGGATACCTGGGCACATGGATGTAGGCAGGTACCCTTTTTCTGCATTTACAGGTCAGGGTAGGGACCTTCAGAGCAGATGCAATGGCAGCGGCAGGGAAGGGGCATTTAATGGTGGTGGTGGTGGGTCTATGGTACAGTGTCAGGCAAGCATATGAAATCATGCCCATTGCTATGCGGGATCAAGGATGGAACTGGGTTCAACTGTAGGCAGGATACGATGGAGTTAGTCCATGGTATCCTACCTGTCTGTATACACCCCTGGAAAAGATAACATGAGACTCATGACTAATGGGTTCAAATTACGAAGGAGAAACTAAGCTTCCTGAAGGTAATAACTATTTGGAAGTGAGAGTGCTGAACTCTGAAAAGTTGATTCAGCTCTGGATTCCTGCCCTGGCATTGAGTTGGACTAGCTGTACCTTGATATCATTATTTCTTTTATTCTTATATCATCTTGCAAAGAAAACTTGACAATGAGGCAATGACGTCTGACAAAACCCAGCAAAACCCAAAAAGCCTTTGAGAATTCATCCTTCTTTAGATCAATGCAAGAGTCTTTTTTTCATAATCATGGGAATGTATTCCTCTTGTAACTTTACTTTGTCAGATGATCCCGAGCATTCTATATTCTTAAGAAATGTATTTTTCCTCGTAAACATCCACCATGATAATTATGGGTAAACATCATTAGTAGTGGACCCTGCTTTAAGTTGCAATACATCTGCTTTTGTGATTAAATCATTTTTCAAGAGGTCATGGATAGTACTTTGAATATGATTTTTTAAAGGTGTTGGGACAACCCATTATCTCCAGGAGTTTATCACACTGGGGCTAATTTTGGAATTAAAGGAGATTAAAGAGCACTTAAATCATCCCGCAAACAAAGTGCAAAGAGATATCGGAAATGCATTGTCGCTGAAATCCTGAAAGTAAAAAGATGTGTGTTAATGCTTCTTTGTGACCACTTTAATGGCAGGTTTTGTGCGATGTCATGTGAAATTCTTTTTGCATAATTACGTGATTTTTCTGGGATATTCATGGGATAAACTCCCAATCTCTTTTGTGTGATAAGCTGTTAAGAAAACAAATGTGAACAATCTGTTTTATCTAACGCATATAAGCTATTACCAAATCAAGAAAAAAAATCTATGAAAGGTCCAAATGTTCTTTAATAATTTGTGTTACTAACAAACTATAACCTCCCCAATTAAACTTCTGGCAGTTGGCAAGGTTTTGAACAGCTGGCAGGCTGCCTTTCAAATAAAGGTCAAAAAAGAGAGCGTTGAAATTAAACAATAAATATATCATCTAAAAGAGGGGTGGTGGTCATCATTGCATTGGAGTCTGAAGGACAATGTCTATTTTTTCTCTCTTTGGCTGGAGGAGACAAGGGCCTAAGATCATAGTTCAGAACATTGATTTTAGTTTTATAAATTCAAATGAAAATAATTACAGGGAGAAATTATTGTTGCCTGCTCTTATATGGGTCTTAGGATTCCTTTTCTCCTTGTTGGTGTTGACATCTGTTGTCCTAAATATCTTGGAGCCAAAGCACCTAAAGGAGCTTATGTTACATATATATCATCTTCACCTTGTCATCTTCGGAGACCTTCACATCTTCCTCCTTGTAGTTTTGTGGGTGGCTGCAAGTGAGAGGACTTTTCAGTTGTGATGCCTCATTTATGAAATGCCTTCCCCAAGCAGACTTGCCTAGCACCTACACTTTGATGCTTTCAGACATAAGGCATTTCTCTTCTTCCTGGCATTTTAGATATTTTAATATTTTAAATCTCTCAAATATGTATTTTACAATTGATTTTAATGCTAGTTTTAATTTTTTAGTGTGTCACCTGCCCCGAGAACAAATAAATAAATTTCATCTTTAGCCCAAGTATAAACAAAGAAGACTTATGTCTAAATGTCTTTATGTGTATTTCAGAGAATATTTGTGATGTATGATCATTGAGCAATGACCCAGAATATATCAACAAATCTAATCCATTTCCTTGTCATTTATGCCAACCAATGTAACTACAGTATTTTGTTTCCTCCTCCCATTTAATTCTTTTCAGAATTCAAATAAGAATATTACAAAGAGATGTAGGAGTAAAGCTGAGATCATTGCAGCTTTTTCTACAGGATTTGTTTGTTCTTTGGGGAGACTATGATTATATAATTTTATCTGTGAAGCACAGAATAAATCAAGTCAGGTTCCCCTGGAGGGGGAAAAAAGCCACACTGACAACTCTTTTTTAAATGTTACATACAATTCCTTGCTCCCTCCTACATTTTAAGAATCAAAGCTCACATTAAGAGACTACAACGCTGGCCTATCATGGGCAAGGGGGCGGGTTGGAAAATGAGAGGGATGAAATGCAGAAGAATGTAGTTGGGAAACAGTGGACCAAGAGTCACATTGTCAAATGGTCAGAGGAAGGACTGAACTGCCTAGACCACTGGTCCTCCAGGGATTTTGGACTTCAGCTCCCAGAAGCCTGAGCTAGCTTGGCCTCTTAAGCTCATTTGGTGGGGGCAAGTGAGAGGACCTTCTCAGTGGCTGCTCCCAGGCTTAGTACTCTCTCCCTAGAGAGGCCAGTATGGCATATCGTTGCTTTCCATTTTTTGTGTGTGCCATCAGGCTTTTTCAAACTAAGGCGGGTTGGGCTTTTAAAATTTGTGTTGTTTACATTTTAAGATCTGCATATAGGTTTTGCAAATATATGTTACTATTTTAATGTTTAATATTTTTAACTTTAAAAATTGTTTGTTATATTTAGACATCCTTTTTTAATGTGTATTGTTTTAAATTTACTGGTAGTCACCTTGAGTTGCTATATTGGGAGAAAGGCAGGATATAATAAAATAAAATAAAATGATGAATAGGGATTCTGTGAGCTGAAGTCCAAAACACGTGAAGGACCAAAGTTTGGAAACTATTGGCCTAAACCTTGAAACTGTGAACTAGAGCTTACATAACACTTCTTACTGATTTTTGACTTGTAACTTGATGGCTCAATTGTCTGCTATTGGTCTTCTCAGAAGTAAGTCCCACTGTAGTCAATGGAGCTCCTTCAAGGTCAATAGACAGAGCCAATAGAAGTTTACTGTGCAGCTCCTTTGAATTGCTTGTGTGTGTGAGTGTAAGCTTTTCCACCCATTTCAGGGACTCTGAATAAAACAGATTTATGAAGCTACAAATGTGTATTTCCTGTGTATTAGTCTTCAGATTTTTCAAAAAAATTAACATTTGAAATATAAGGACATCTCAGAGTGAAAGGAGAGTCCTCACATTATCCTCTAAGGACTAGTAGTCAGCTTTCTCCTTTTCTCTGACATCACATCAATTGATATTCAGGATGTTTTGTATACTGCCGTTAAGAGTGTCTAATATGGAAAAGAAATACTTTCCTTCCATTTATGTGTCGTCATTGTTATTACTTTACTTCCAAATGCCACTTAATTAAAAAAAAAAAAAAAGGAGAGAGAGAGAGAAAGTCTTGCTAAATTACTAAGTGGAAAAAAGCAATACAAGGAGAAGGAGATGTTTTTTCCTCAGTAAGAAAATGTCCTGGTTTTTAAAATTAAACATTTCAGCAACATCATTTCCTTTATTACATAGCAGGTACTAAAGCCGAATGTTTGTTGAATGTTATTTCAAATGACAGCTTAGCTTATTATTTTATCCAATTCTGTAATAGATAAAATATTTCTCCCTCTGAATCATTTAAAACGCAACTTGATTCCCATGCAACCTACCCACAGATTCAATAACGAACATGAATGAATATTTTCTGCTGTTGCATGGATATTTTTTTTGGCTTCTAAATCACAGAATGGATTAGGAATTAAACTAGAAATGAGATGAAAAAAGTGCCTCAGAGCTGTAATCAAACATCCATTCCAACAACTGAAACATGTTATTACATCTTTCAGCTGATTTACAGAACCCGAAGAGATTTCATAATCATCTTCCATATTAAAACAAGGGGAATAGAGGCACATTTCAATAACAATGGCTGTTGTTTAGAGAGTGACAATCATGTACAGGAGTGTTCTCTACGTCAGACAATATGGAGAGGGTTGTATGATGCCTGTTATTTTTCATTGTTTCCCAGAGAATTGTGCAAATGGATGTTAAGGAATGACGACAGCTAGTTCAAAAGTTAAATATAATAGCCAGAGGCTCTGTCAATTTCAGGTCAAGTCCAAGAATAGGGTAGGGAGTTATAGGAGAGTGACTGTTCAAAATATGAAACTTAAATATATCTGCAGCCCTGACTTTGGAACAAAGTCCCCTCCCTCTCTTCAAACAAAGTTGGAAATATTCCACAGCAATAACTTGGTTAAAAGATGGCAGCAGAAATTAAACAATACAGCCTCATTTATATTTTCTGTTAAAAAGAATAAGGATCTCATCTGGAGCTCATAAAAGCATGGATTGTGGCAAAGAGATGGGCAGCAATGGGATTTATTATGAGCAAATCTTGCTTCACTCTGTGTTATTTTCAAACATATAGTTTATTTTTTCCCCCTGGTGTCTGTCACAAATCCTAAAATACCATTACAGAGTTAGCAGATGGTTCCCAAGTATTCATACCTGATAAAGCCTCCTGGGTGATCAAGCACTGAAAAATCAATATATTTTTTCAACTTTCAATGGCTAGCTATTCAGTTTCATTACATCTCGCTATTCCTCCATGGCTACTGTGATATGGACACTTACTTCACCATTGCATTAAGCTCTAATCTCCGGACCCGCTGATACAGGCAGTTAATGAATAGCTATTGTACCACCACTGTATGCTTCGCAATTCTTCTGATCTCAGTAGGATGTTTCAAGTACTGTGATCTTGTGTTCAGTAACACCCCACGCCCTGTTTCTTTCCTCCCATTTATTTCACTCATATCTCTCTACTCCTGCTGGTTTCATCATTAAGAAGATGAGAGAATGTCTGTAATTAATCTTTAAAATAAATAGCCACAATGAGCCCCATGAGTAAGAGAGACAGTAAATGAACATAAAGGCCAAGGTGTCATCAAAAGCTAGCAGTTTTGCCTCACTGATTTGCCCTAATCCACTGAGGACAGCATGGTCCAGTGGTGGTCTTCTGAGGCAGTCCTAATTCCACAGGATTTTTGCCCTCTGTACTCCTTCCATGGCAGATCCACAAAGGTCTCTGAGGGTGCATCTACACTGTGGATATAATGGAGTTTGGCACCACGTTAACTGCCATGGTTTCAACCTATGGAATCATAGGATTTGTAGTTTTGTGAGGCACCAACACTCTTTGGTAGAGAAGGCTAAAGATAAAACTATAAATCCAAGAATTCCATAGGATGGAGCTACTTAAAGTGGTGTTAGATGCACAATGAGTCCCATTTCAGCAGGATAGCCATTACGTTGGTAGGATGGGCTAAATGGGATTCAGCATCAGCCCCCTTTTTGCTAGGGAACTCATTGGGTCACCTTTGACTAGCCACCCCTGATGTAGTGGACAACAGGCAAATTTTATTCAGCAAACAGAACAATATGTTGCAGAAGAAATAGGCCATATGTGTGCTACTATGAGAAGCCATTTGTTGAAGGCAGCCATACTTGGAGAGAGAAAACCCAGAATTTCAAGTGGGGTTCAGAAAAGAAAGAAGCACTAGGGATCACATTGTAAATGGAGTGCACTAAGGAACTCCAGGAAAAAGCACGTGCTTTATGGACTACAGCAAAGCATTTGACTGCGTAGGCCATGAAAAGCTATGGGTGGTTCTTAAGGGTATGGTAGTGTCATCACATCTGGTAGTCCTGGTGAGAAATCTGTACTTAGGACATGAGGCTACTGTTAGAATACTGTTAGAATACTATATAAAGAAACAGAATGGTTCCCAATTGGGAAAGAAATCAAGCAAATCTGCATTCTATCGCCCTATCTGTTAAACTTGTATGCAGAAAACATCATACTTAGGCTTAGACTCAGAAAAAGGAGGAGTAGAGATAGGAGGAAGAAATACCAATAGTCTAAGATATGCAGACAACAACATAGCAGAAAACATCACCGAGTTAGAACAATTTCTAAAGAAGGTCAAAGAAGAAAGTACAAAGGCAGGCTTAATTCTGAACATTTTAAAAAACAAAATAACGATCATGGAGGAACTACACAGATTCAGCCTAGACAAAGTGAAAATTGAAATAGTTCCCCTGCCTTGGATCAAACATTAATCAGAATGGAGACTGCAGTCAGGAAATCAGAAGAAGACTATGAATGTAAAAGGCAGCTATGATGGAACTAGACAAAATCCTAAAGAGCAAAAATATAAAACATAACACGGAAGTAAGAATTATCCAAACCATTATATACCCCATTACAGATATGAGAGTGGGACAGTGAACAAGGGCCAGACCCAACAGGTGGGAAAGAGTGGCTTGAGTCCCCTTTGGCCAGAAGTGGGCCTGAACCCTACAGACTGCACAGCTCTCTCCCTAGGTGGGCCGTGCATGCAGGGACCGACAGGAGTCAGATTATCCATGCTCCTTTTTGCTGTGGTCCAAAGGACTGGAGTGCAGCATTGGCATTGCTTCCAGCCACTTTGGAGGCATGAGTCGTTTAATCAGCACACATCCACAGTGACCAGAAGCCACTTCATTTGACCCATCTGTTTCACCATGAAGGCAGATAAGAGGAAAACCAATGCATTTAAGATGTGGTGCTTGAGGATACCATTGGACAGCCAATAGGCCAAACAAATGGTTGCTTAAGCAGATAAAGCCAGAAATATCAATGGAAGCCAAGATGATCAGATTGAGGCTGTTGTATTTTAGCCACATCATGAGAAGGCATGCTTGAATAGAAAAGACAATAATGCTAGGAAAGAGAGGAAGACTACACGGCAGATGGATAGATTCAATCAGGAGGACACTGTCATGAAATCACAGGAACTGAGAAGAGCAGTGGAGGATAGGGTGTCTTGGAAATGTCTCATCCACAGGGTCACCATGGGTTGGGGACGACGTGAGGGCAGTTAACAACAACAACAACAACAACAACAATGAGAAGTACTCTTTCTGGATAATTTTTCTTCTGGAGAGCCAGAGTTTCTCATTATTATGTGGACATAGCCTTAGCTTATTCAAAAATAACTCATTTATCTCTCAGATATTTTATCTCTGTTGCCTCCTCCCCTCTTGTATGATTGATCACAGACATTCTCACCTGTTCCCCACAGCTCATGGAACAAAAAGATCACTTAAGTCACTGGCTATGTTTAGCCTGGAGAAGAGATGGTTAAGAGGTGATATGGTAGCCCTGTTAAAATATTTGAAGGGGTGTCATATTGAGGGAGCAAGCTTGTTTTCTGCTGCTGTAGAGAATAGAAACAGAACAATGGATTTAAACTTCAGGAAAAGAGATTCAACCTTAACATTAGGAGGAATTTCCTGACAGTAAAAGCTGTTTGACAGGGAACACACTGCCTCAGATTGTGATAGAGTCTCCTTCTTTGGAGGTTTTTAAACAGAGGAGTTTACCATACAACAGAATTTGGAGGTATAATGCAATAATAATAATAATAATAATAATAATAATAATAATAATATGATTTATTTCTATACCGCCCTTCCATAGATCAGGGCGGTGTACAGCAAGTAAAACAATAAAAACAATGACATAAAAACAGTTAAAAAGCCAAATACAATGGCAATCCGAACGCAATCATGAGTTTTCATGTTATTGTGAATGAGTGTATCTCACGCAATTTTGGGCAATGGCTCATTCCTAACGCAATCATGGGGTTTCACGTAATTGCGTATTACAATGTCTCATGCAATTTCATGCAATGGGGGGGGGGTCATTTTCAGGAAATGGGAAGTCATTCTGAATGCATTCTGAACGCAATCAGATTTCACGTAAATTCACTAAACTAGCAAATTTACATAATTGCAAATTCGCAATTGAGAGAAATTCCTCCCATGTGATAAACTCCAGAGGCTGGATGACCATCTGTTGGGGGTGCTTTGATTGTGAGTTCCTGCATGGCAGGAGGTTGGACTGAGTGGCCCTTGTGGTCTCATCCAACTCTATGACTCTGCGATCCTATGATTCACTGACGTGTTTCATCAGCTTTGAGCAGATAGTGATTGAAGGTTCTTACACAGACCCACCATGTCAAAGAGGTACTCAAGACCAAGATCTAAAGCATTTGTGGGAACTCCACTGTCCTTCTGAGTAGACTAGATTAAAGTGAAGTCATGAGCTGCAAACTTGAGCACCGTGTTGGTGGACCTGAGCTTCAGTTTGGGTCCTCTAGCAGCACAGCTTTGGGAAAGCAGTTGACAAAATGGAGTGCAGGTGCCCTTTCACACTATGCAGTTATAGTACTATGATTCCACTTTAACTGCCATGGATACATCCTGTAGAATCCTGGAGTCCCATAGTTTAATGAGGCAGCAGAAATCTCTAAATGAGAATCCTGAGTAAATTGCCTTAAATGGAAATCCCAAGATTCTATACAGTGGAACAATGGCAGCTAAAGTGGAATCATCGTGCTTAAATTGTGTAATGGAATGAAGCCTGTAAGCTAGAGTAACAGAATCATAAGACGTAAGGGCTTTACAGACAGCCTGAAAAGGGCAGTCTGGCGCCACCTTTTTTTACTGTGCACCTTCGCTGCAGCAGTTAGACGGAGTGGCGAAGGTGCATAGTAAAAAAAGAGCACCCCTTCCCCGCTCCTTTTTTGCGTCGCAGTTGGAATGCAATAAAGGGAAAAGGCGCCATTGGATACCTCTGGTGCATCGCAACTGCGCAGCTCTGTCTAAAAGCTGTACAGCTGCGATGGTGTCGTTACGTACGCCGTTTAAACGGCACTACATAACGGCGCCTTCGTCACATGTGGAAGCCCCGCCCCAAGGCAACCCTAGCACGTGACGGGGGTGCTTCAAAGGGCCAGTCTGTACCGGCCCCTTGAATTGAAAGGAGCCCTATGGGCTACCCGGTCCAACCCCCTATTCAATGCAGGATTACCTGCTAGAGCAGTGATTGCCAAACCCTGGTCTTCCAGGTGTTTTGAATTTCAGATCCTAAAAGCCTCAGCCATCTTGGTTAATGGTCTGGGATTCTGGAAGCTGAAGTCCAAAACACCTGGAAGGCCAGAGTTTGGGAATCAGTGAGCTAGAACATCCCCAGCAGATAGCTGTCAGCCTCATTTTGAAGACATTCAGAAAAAGAGACCTCACCACCTCTCTAGGCAATTGGTTCCACTGCTGAACCACTCTCACTGTCAACAATTTCCTTCTAATGCTCAATTGAAATCTACCCTCCTGTAACTTAAAATCATTTGACATAATTCTTCCCTCTGAGAAAGCAGAGAACAAGCCTCAATTCTCCTCCACCACTCCATAAGATGTTCTGGAGGAAACCAAACAGATTTCTTGGAGGCACAGAACTAAAAGAGGAAGGAGAGTCAGAAATAAAATACAGTCTTCTTCGTTCCATTCTGCTGGATTCATCTGTATGTAAATATACCAACCACACACATATTCTCTGTTGGTGTATAGACAGATAGAAAAGTATGTTTTCATTATATGCCTTTTTCATCATATTTATGTAAAATGCATCACTATTTATATATTTCCCAAAGTCAGAATGTAAAACCCAATGACACAGAGAGAGCTTAGTTTATTTGCACCCAGGCACCATGACATTGGGCCTCAGGCACCTGGAAAACCCATTCCCGCCTGATTAAGGCATATCTTCACATGCAGACCTAGGCCAAATTCCAATCCAAATTTGAGACGATGAGATCCCCCTCAGCTGAAAATGAAAGTATAAATATAAATATTAATAACTTGAATATATCTATATTAGTACCTAGAAGATGTGGGTGAGAAGAGTATTTATGAGCACTACATTTAGAAGAACTGTTTCTAATTAGTAAAGATCTTTCATATCAGCTTAACTGAACCCAATTCTTTTTTTAAAAATCTGTTAGGTGGCTGATGGAAATAGAAAAGCCCACATGAAGTTGTATTCACTCCTTTACAATTAGTACAAAAACAGGAGAATGCCAATGGCTTCAAACAGCAAATAGGTCACTCTTCATCTGAAGCATTACAATTCACTTCTGATCTGCAGTATATGCCCTATTTTGAGGATGTCCTTTGTGGTATTAAGTCTTTCTTTTTCTTTTTGAAAAAATAAAGAAAGCCATTCAAATAAACCAATGTATTTCATGATGTATAATTGTTATGTTATGTCCAGCAAAATGCTGAGACTCCAAACTTCAAAGGCTGCTGCACATTTTGCCTTTTTCTCTTTCTTTTCTTTTTCTTTCTTTTCTTTTCTGTTTTTTCCCTCCTAAAAAGATGTGGATGTTAAATTATCAGGACTGGGGACAATTTGTCACTAAAGCAATTATTTCTCTTCTTCCTTTTTTGACATCAGGGTTCCCTCAGCACTGGGGCAGCAGATATTTGTAGACTTCTAGTTTTGAACAACTTTACAACTTCAGAGAAATGGAACTATGTTATTATGATGTATTTCTTCTTAACACCCAAGTATGTGATTGTACTTTGTTTAATTTTTTTTAATAAACCTATAACCTTTAGTTTCAGATACATAAGTTCCTGAAATTCAGGTATACAGGGGAAACTCCTCCCTGAAAAACTTTTTTTACAATGATTAATTGACCTTAACAAGTTTAAGAATGCTTGTTTGCACTTGGTTAAAGAACTGTTACAATGTGTTAGAGAGGAGAGAACTCCTATTATCAGCATAACAGCATAAACAGCTTGAGCAGGCTGTATTTTCTTGAAAAGTTCATTGCAGGGAAATGGGGGAAGCTAGGAGAAGCTAAACAAATCCAGGCAATAATGGAAATGTAGCATGAAATTACTTCTGTAAACAACAGCCATTCATTATTTGAACATTTTTCATAAGAGAGTAGCAGGCAGCTGAGTGTTAATATAAAAGGGTGTGGGTACCAGTTAGGGAAAGCAGACTGTATATTTCAAAAGAGATCTCCTCACATAGAGCCAAACATAAAGACAGATTGTTTGTCTTTTTTATATATATAAATAGATTTTTAAAAAGTTGATTGATCCCTCGAATATTAGCAATTAGTACCATTTTCTTCATTAATTTCTGAGTGGGACACAAAGGAAGGTATATTTGATTTAAGAAGCAAAAGAAAGGAGCACTATTTAATGTTGATTTGGTATAGTGAATAACCCCGGAGAGTAATGTAAATACCAAGCTGCAATAACATGACAGCACACTAATCATATTTACAAACTATATTAAATCTGTCCATTGTGTTTGCCTGGCTGCGGATTGGCTTGAGTGTAATTGTCATTGTAACCCATGTTGGCTTATGGGAGAATTTAACGGCAGTGATATAAGGTGAGTGCTAGGCTTATTATTACTTTATTATTACCCGGTTTATGTTTATTAAAACAATTTGTCATGCAGAACAGGAATGAGGGACTGGGAACATTAAATCGTGCTGTACTCAACCTGAAGAAATGAGTTACAATAAAATTAATGGCAGGCAGGCCGCCACTGACACTTGTAGCCGTGTGGAGCAGCTACACACCGGCTCATTTCATTTGCTGATCGTTTCTTGTTAGGGTCATGCCATTAAACTTACATATTGAGAACTACTGAGAATCTGAGGCAATGAAGGTAAAGTTTATGAAGCAAAAGTGGGATTTTTCCCTGTGCTGCTAATGCATTCCTTTCAATTATGACCAAAATCAGGAATGCAGATTGAAAGTTTAAATCATATTGAGTTATTAAAGATGAGTGTTGGAAGAAAATGTCCTTCAATTTTACAGAGGCTTAGAGAGCTGAGGAAAAAGCTGAGTTTAGGCTAAAGTTGAGACGGCTCTCCAAAGGCTTTGAGAAGAGGGAATAGTGAGAATATTGGTCAAGAAAGGTCTCATAACAAGTTTAATAAAAGCTGCTTTATTTTCTTTCCTAGAAACACCAAGGATCTGTACTTGATACCTGAAAATTTCCTTCAGTTCAAATCTTTATTATTTTAAAAGCCTAGCTTCAAATGTTTTATGTTGTAGCTGGAGATAGTTGAATACAGCAGTCTTTTACCAACACAGTTCCTATCTTGTGACTAAATTGCTAGAGAAATTAAAAGTGTCAGACTCCATGTATGTTAGTTGCCCAGAAGAAATTTGTCCTTCCAATGAAACATCTGGATCTATGAAATAATAATACTGTGTCTTTGTTTCCCATTATGCAATGATATTAAGGAGTCTTCAGGGGGAAATTATTAACAAAAATGCTGCAGAAGAATATACAATGAAGATTAAGTTTAAGACTTAGCAGTTAGCATTTGCTGGTCACACAATTGCACCCTAGTTTTTTCAGCCTGTGGTTGTCTCACCTCATTATTTGAAATCACTTTCAAGAGTTTCATATCAATGGAATCCTACTATTTAGCAATGAAAGATTAATAAAAGGAATGACTGCCTATGACTATAGAACTTCTTTCTCCCTGGGAATCCCTCCAGATGAGAAAAAAGTATCTGAAAGCCCCGGGTTTTGTTCCTGTACAAACCAATTTTATTTTGGAGAGCTGCATGACATTGTCTTCATCCCAAAATATTTCCTGAGAACTCCTGGTATTACCAAGAACTTTTCATTTTTACTTCCCAAGTCAATTTGAATTAAACCAGTATATTCTGAAATAAAATGCAGCTCTACACGGCTATCTCTTTGCATTATACCAGTACTAACTACGATGGCCACCACCAGCAGACACAGTTATTGTTTCCAGGACAAAAGTTCAACAGAAATCAAGCAAGGGGAGGCTAATGTCTAACTAGGGTAATATTGTTAAAGTACTTCAACACTTTGATTATAACTCCTGAATAATATTAAAGATATTGATGAAAAACCATTTTTGAAATCTTGTGTGAGTCTAGATGTGACATATGATGAGTGGAAGGGAGATAAGGAGGGATACAAAGGAGCAGAGAGCGAAGGAAAACCAGGATATTCCAAGAAAGAGTGATGCAATCCTGGAAATATGCAGGTAAAATTAAAATAAAAAGAATGTGAAACTCTTGATACTTCCAGAGACATTTTTCTCTTCTGGATGAATGCTGAGACTCAAGAAATCCAACATGAGCATCTTTCTGAAACATTGTATCCCCCCCCTCCTCCTCCTCCTCCTCCTCCTCCTCCTCCTCCTCCTTTTTTGCAGGCATTATTCTAATGTTCATCTGGACATGTTTTGTTCAGTAGGGAAATAAAATGTGCAGCAGGAAGTAGATTCTTGTGAAACTGGCGATATGGGCCTAAATTAGGATATATTTTTTAAACAAATAGAGTTCTTTAACTAGAAATCTTTGATTTAAATTATGCTTCCCAGAATCCTCCAAGCAGTTTGGAAGCTGACCATTCTGGCTGAGGGATTCTGGGAAGTATGGTCCAAAAAGTTACTTTCCCAAGACCTAATACATAGTTGGCTCCTTGCTTGAGTGTGAACTCAGTTGGCTGCCTGGGCTAACTTTGCTTTGCTCTTTTTAGCTTTATCCCAGGAGCTCTTTAGAGCTTGAGGACAAGAGGGATCTGAGCCCAAAAGGCTTCCTTCTGGCCCTGTTCACTGTAACTACTGATGTCATTTACAAGGATAAACCCTTAAAGCCACGCCACAATAGACAAAGAAAGAACACTGGAGTAATTCCCTTTGGACAGCCAAGATTGGTGTTCAAGTTATTGAAAATCTGTGTAACTCATTTTCTCTTTTGTCAGAGAGTTTTTTTTACAAAAAAAAAAAAAAAATCCATGAAGTTTGGCTGAGTGCAAACAATAAGCTTTTATTGTTGCTGCCCTTGTTCATAAATGCGTAGCCTTTGGGGACCATCAGAAGAGCTTTGGTACAACAAATTAAAAGTCTCTAAAACTTTCTGTGGGTCTCCTTGGACATTGTGTAGACCTGCAAATATCAAGGAGTAATCAATATAATGCTGCCCTAATACTTTAAAGCAAACTGGCAGCTCCCAAGAAAGAAAGTGCAGCCACACCGACTATCCTATTGTTAGGCACTACTTCTGTCAGAGTCACAAAGAATTATAGCCAGTTAGCTAGCACAGTAAACGAAGTGCAGGAAAGCTATGATTACAAATGCAGGAAGGGCAACTGAAACCATCAGAGGATTGAACATATTTTCAAAGAGAAGCCAGCAGGTACAGATCCTTTCGAGCTTGCTTTCCCAATGCTTTTCATCCTTTTGTTAAAAACTCTCATTTTCTAATGTGCCATATACAGCTTGCATCGTCTGTGGATTCTCTAGAAATTTATTTACCCATTTTTGCATTTTCTCCCTCTCCTGCTCTTCTGTTTGTTCATTTAATACCTAATGCATTTCCAGACCCCAAAATGGGTTGGATCCAAACTTAAACAGAGTAGACCCATTAAAATAAATGGAAATTACAGTTGTCATGCTTAATTTAAATTCCATTGATTTTGGTGAGTTTACTCCAAGTCTATACGAATCTATTACTTTTAAAGTAAATTACGTTAATACATGGAATATAGTTTTTAATAGATTTTTGCTCCCTCCCTCCCTCTTCCTTTCTTTTGGAATATATTCCAAATTATCTTAGGTTTTAAAACCTCACATCTTCCTTCCCTGATATACTTCAGAGTCCTTTCTTATAGTATATTACTGTTCATGTTATTTGTCATCCATTCAACTTCAGTTTATGGCAACCCTATGAATGGGATACCTCCAAGATCTTTGATCATCAACTGCCTTGCTCAGTTCTTGCACACTCAGGGCTAAGGCTTCCTTCACGGAATCAATCAACCTGTAGTACAGTCTCCCTCTTTTCCTACCACCTTCTGATTTACCAAGCGTTATCACATTTTCACATGAGTCAATGAATGTATTACAGCTTCAGTTCTGTCATCTTCACTTCCAATGAGAGCTCAGGCTTGATTTGCTTTGAATTTTGGGCAGTCCATGGTTGCCATTGAACTCTCCTCCAGCACATGTCAAATGAGTTGATTTTCTTCCTGCCAGTGTTTTTCACTGTCTAATTTTCACAATTGTACAGTAAAATAGGAAACAGTCTGATTCTGACTTCAGTGTTCAGTTATCTCTCTTTCATGTTCAGGATCTTACTCAGTTATTTAATGCCTTGGGCTGTGTCCACACAGGCCTAGTGTCACATCAATATTCACAGTGCATAGCCCTGGTGACACAGGGCCCAATCCCCTGGTGTGAAGTTTCTGGGTGAGGTCTGGCCCATTCAGCACCAAGCCCACAGGTTCACCCCCTTTACACTGATTTTTAAAAACTCATAATTTGCTCAGATTCTTCCAGATGGCTGCTTTGGTGCTTTGGGTGGCTATTTATTTATTTATTTCATTTTTGTAATGCCTTCCTCCCAGATAGGGACCCAGGGCAGCTCACAAGAAAAAAATTCTAAAAACTGGACAATAAAAATTTTAAAACAATTAAAATCATCTAAAGTTGGCCCACCCCATATGTGGGCTTCCCATATATAAACCTGAGGACATACAGAAAGAAAGCCCCATTTAGAGAAATGGTGTGCGTGCCTGTGCCATGCGTGCTGTGCCACATATGAGAGCACACCCCATTCATCTAAATGGGGCTTGAGCATGTGTAGAATTCACTTTATGTGGGGAACCCACATAAAAAGAAACATGATTAAAATACACAACCCATATAAAAATCACCCTGTCATGATTGTTAAGTTTAAAAATAAATAAATAAATAAATATTTCTTTGCTTGCTGGCAAAAGGTAAGCAGGCAAAGGCATTCCAGAGGTTGGGAACAGCCACCAAAAAGGCTCTCTCCCATATCCTCACCAAGTGAGCCTGTGATGGTGGCAGAACTGAGTGAAAGCCTACTCCCAAAAATTTTAGGGCTCTAGCAGGTTTGTATGGTGAAATGCAGTCTCTCAAATACTCTGGACTTAAGCTCTACACAGCTGTATAGGTCATGACCATCACTTTGAAGTGTGCCCAGAAATGAATCAGTAGCCAGTGAAGCTGTTTTAACAAGGGAGTTATATCCTCCCTGTAACTGGCCCCAGTCAGCATTCTAGCTGCAGTGTTTTGGACCAGCTGAAGTTTCTGAACAATTTCCAAAGGCAGCCCCACATAAAAGGCATTACAGTAGTCTAAATGGGATGTAACCAAGGCATGTGCCATCATAGCCAGATCTGACATCTCAAGGAGCAGGTGCAGCTGGTGCACTATGTTTAGCTGCACAAATGCATTCCTGGCCACAACTGAAACCTGGGCATCCAAGCTCAGAGTTTAGTCCAAGAGAACACCAAAACTGTGAGCCTGATATTTCAAGGGGAGTGTAGTTCTATCCAGAATAGGCAAAATCCCTATTCCCTTATCTGTCTTGTACATGACTAGGAGCATCTCTGTCTTGTCCGGGTTAAATTTGTTTGCCCTCATCCAGTCTATTACTGGCAGCCGGCACTGGTTAAATATAGAGCTTCCTTGGAATCAGGTGGAAAGGAGAGGTAGAGATGGGTGTAATCCACCTACTAGTTAAACCACACCCCAAAGCTCCAGATGACCTCTCTTAATGGTTTCATGTAGATGTTAAATAACATGAGGGACAAAACAGAACCCTGTGGGACTCCACAGAGCAGTGGCCAAGGAGTTGAACAGGAGTGCCCCAACATCACCTTCTGAGTTCACCCCTCTAGGAAAGACCAGAACCATTGCAAAAATATTGTCCCCAAGTCCCATCCCAGAGAGGCAACCCTGAAGGATACCATAGTTGATGGTATCAAAAGCCACCAAGAGGTCCATCAGGACCAACAGGGACACATTTCCCTTGTCCAGTTCCTGGCACCAAGGTGATCAAAGCTATCTCTGTCCAATGGCCAAGTCTGAAGCCATATTGAAATGGATCTAGATAATCCATTTAATTCAGAAACCCCTGGAGCTGGGAGGTGTCATGGCCAGCCAGACTGAGGACTCGGAGGATGAGGATGAGTTTGTCCCTTAGGTACAGGTGAAACCTGAGGCTGAGCCAGGCTCTAGTTCTGCTCTGCCAGCTCTAGCAAAGCCTGTTCCACAGCAGCCCAGCCTCCCCCCAGCAGAGATTCCAGGCCCGGGAGACATAGAAGAGTAGGATAATGAGGTACTTACCTTCAGCCAGCAAAGGACAGAAAGGGCTTGCCTCTGTCGATCCAGGTGATTATATGAGAAATGTTCAGTAATCACCAAGCATGTGTGATTAGGCACTGAGCCAATATAAACAGCTGTGAGACCCTGAGCTTCCTTGTCAGACTCTATCTGTGTTCCCTGGTAGAAACATCTTGCTCTGACTCCCCGGGACCTTGTTGCCTGAAACCCTGCCTCCTGACCTGACCTGGAACCCTTTACCCTGGAATTGACTTGCTGACCTGCTCTCTGAAATCCTGGACCTTTGGCTTGCCCCCTGACTCTGCTCTATTGGACATTGGACTGGTACTGTTTTTCAACTTGGCTTCTTGCTGCTGCAGAGCCTCTATGTTTGTTTGTCTTTTTTCAAACTGGCCTCAGCCTTTACTCGTCACTCAGTTTGGCTGCTTTCCCAGACAGGAGGCTGCCTCTTGCTCCAGAACCTTGCCCAAAAATGGAACATTAATGACTGGCCAATAATTATTCACAATGGTGGGATCCAGGGAGGCCTTTTTTAGTAACTGCTTCACCACAGCAGGATGAAAGCCTCCCTTGCTGCAGTCATTCCTCCTTTTACACACTTGACCAGAAGCCAGGAAGGGCATGGATCCAGTACACATTTGGCTGCCCTCACTTCTCCAAGGATCCTATCCACATCCTCAAGCAATGGGTTTACAATGTTCCACTGTGCTGCTCCGAGTCACTCCCTCTGCAGTCTGAATGAGGCAGGCAGCCATGTGATCAATGCCGGACACCTCAATTTTGGCCAGAGAAGTAGAAGACAAACTTTCTCCTTTGACAATATGATGTTCCTTCAGATATTTGAACATGGCTATCATGTCACTTAAAAATCCACCTAACAGTAGCATTGTCTAGTCCAGATTTTACTAGATTTCTGCAAGAACATCATGGGGGACCTTGTCAAAGTCCTTACTGAAATCAAGGTGAGCTACAGCCATAACATTCCCCTCATTTACCAAGCTTGTAACTCTATCAAATAATAAATAAGATTAGTATTGCATGATTTGTTTTCAAGAAACCCTTATTGATTTTTAGTGATCACAGCATTCCTTTCAAAGTGCTTACAGACTGTATGTTTAATGATGTGCAGTATCGTTTATATATTGTATTAACGTCTGGGTGACTTGTCAATAATTATTTGGGTCCTCTTTTCCCCCTCCTTTTTGAAGATGGAAACAAAGTTTGCTCTTCTCCAGTCTGCTGGGACCAGTCCCGTTCTCCAGGAATTCTCAGATTATTGCCAGTGGTAATGAGATTATTTCTGCCAGTTCGTTTAATACCCTTGGATGTAGTTTATCTTACTCTGGGGACTTGAATTCATTTACAGTATTCAACTATTGAGTACTGAGAATGGGGACCACATGTGCCCCATGGCCACCTTTCAGCCACCCCTCTCCAGGAGAAAAGATCCAGCAATTCTGGTTCTTCAGAGACATTTGGAGTTGTTAAAGTGGGTAGTGGGTCCAAAATAAATAAATAAATAAATAAATACTGCTGGAGGTTCATTGGGAGAGTAGTAGTCTACTTTTAGTAACATGGGAATAGCAATGACCTTTTAACATTGTTATTGCAAGGCCGTTGGGGAGGATAGATGTAAAACACTGAAAATACACTATAGACCAAGATTAGCAGCAGCATATGCAATTTGTAAAACACACATACTGATGTGTGTTTGCAGCTAACTGCTTCTGCTCATGGTAAATTTCTCTAAAAACTCTGAAGAAATGCAGTTTATGCAAATGAGTAGTTCCTTGTGCTGTTCTTTGAAATGCCCCTTCATCTACCATTGCTCTTCTCAGCTTGTAGCAGTTTCTTACAGGAGAATATCTCCTTTTATTTTCTTCTAACCCCTGCTTATTTTTACTTATTTCTGGCACACCGTTCCTAAGGTCTAGGGTTCTTCAGAGGTCTGTAGGTCAAGCTCCCTCTCATTGATGTACAGAGGCTTAAATGGATACATAGAAAAACCAAAGGTGCTTCTAAAGAAATGGCCATTGCTCTTCAGAGAAATCTATTTTTAGATATTCTTCCTTGAGACTGCAGGAAACTTTGGTTGCTGGCTGCTGGGATTTGTATTGCAATTCATCCTGGAAGACATCACTATAGGTTAGCTTCTTGCTCTTTGTTTTAAAAGAGTTGCATATTGTAACTTATTACAAGAAATGGCTAGTTAGAACACATGGACGGAAGGAATAATACTTTGTCATGAGTGGTGACCTCTGTGTCAGTGGGGTGCTGAATATGCTCGGGCTTTCAGTCTGAATTTTAACAGACCCACCCACAAATATGCTCAGCACTTTGGAGAGCGCCTTTCAGTTTCAGAATAAAATCCAAAGGAGATTCACCACTCCACTAGCAGGGTAGTCACAACTGCTCAGCAGATGTCTGTTCCTGTTTCCTTGGACTAAGGATGAATCTGCAGTGCTGTAATAATGCAGTCTGAAATCATTTCTATGGCCATAGCTCAATGCTGTAGAATCCTGGGATCTGTAGTTTGTTGTGGCACCTGCATTATTTCTGCACTGCAGATGCAGCCAAATCCTCTTCCCACCCAGTCTTGAATGGGCAATACCTTGTGGGAGGGATGGGAGAGGCAATCACAGGCACCATCAGACACCTGGTTGTTTTAAATCAACCAGGTTTACCAATCATTTGGAACCAGATACAAAAGATCAGCTGCCCTTAGTGAAAAAGGAGCAAAAAGTCATTATACCATCATGCCACCAGGTGGTATCTCCTGTTAAACATAGTGTGGAGGTTGCCTCACACAGTGGATACTGATGAAACCGTGGGAGAGAAGATGGCAGCAGATCTTCATCCCAGCTGATCCTTTAGTCTTCCAGCTACTCCCATTCTACTTCAAATGGTAACCTGGGGGAAATAATGGAGCTGGACTGCACTGACCATCTCACCCACCCATCAGAAGCCCCACCACTGAAGAAACAAGTGTGGAGGGCCAGCCAGTTCAGATCACACATGCCAGAATGCCTAGCCCATCTGGACTATTCTGTGTATGTTATGCATAGTGGCAGCAAACAGAGAGGAGACAAGCTCCACATGCTCTAAGATGGTCAACCATTTATTCAGTGTTTACTCAATGTTTAAAATTCCAACGTGTTTTGAGCAAACAAGGCCTTCTTCAGAGGCCTTTGAGAAAAATTACTGGAGTTATACACACTCTCCAAATTACAGGACCACAGAGATAAAGGGAGTTTGTCTCTTCTCTGTTTTCTGTTATTCATAGTGGCACTAGCATTGAGAGGTTTGTTGGGACAGGTGGTGAGTAGGCAGCAGCTGGAGCTATGAGGTGTTTGAGGCCAGAATCTGTACCTCAGAGCCTACCCTGAACCCGCCATGTTTTCTAGGCTGGTCAACCTCAGGTTCAGTGGAATTGTACTGCCAGTGTTAGTAGTCAACACCCAGTACAATCAGCAAATAGGAGGATGCCATATTTACCTTGCAAAATTGCTTGGATCAGTCTGGATTAGATTGTCACCATCATTTTGTGGCCTTGTAAAGGCTACCTTCAGTGGCATCATTGGGGGAGGGCAGGGGGGCATAACACACCAGGTGACACGGCAGAGGGGGATGTGCACCTGGTAGGGCTTGCGCCACAACTGGCCGAGTAAGAAAGGACATTGTGTCCTATTCTCATTGTGCAAGACTTCAAATGGCTGTCTGTCCTCCGGCAGCAGCCTGAGCAGCCACTCTGGCTCCCAAATATTTGTGGGAGGCCACAGCACTGCCCTGCCAACCAGTGTGTATTGGGGGGAGGGAGGATGGCAGGGCAGTCCTCCCCCTGCTGCCCTTCCCACACCAGGTGACACCAAGCACAGGGACCCCACTGGCTATCTTAACGTATGTGAGGAAGACAGGAGACAAAGGGACATACTGGACATACATGTTGAAGGATGGAAGAAAATTATCACAACCTTTTCCTTACATCAGTTGAAGTTCCACTCAGTTAAAACGAAATGATGTTCTCCATCAGGATAGGGAAAAAAATGGCTTTTGTTATGTTGTTTGGACTGCAGTTCCCATCAATCCTTGCCAGTGGAGCAAATGGTGATGAATGCTGGGAGCGGCAGTCCACTGATACCTGGGTACCTGAATTATTTCCATCCCTGAACTGGATTCATTATTGCTGGATCCAGCAATTTTCCCACCTCACTCTCCCTCTTTCTTTCATTGTCCTTTCTGTTTTAATTTTAGGGTTTTTATTGGATCTGTTAAAACAGAATCTTAGCCATATGATCCATGATACAATACATCCACAACCTTCCAGAAAACACCATTTTAGCCACTATGGATGTGGAATCCCTGTATACCAACATCCCACACAAAGATGGATTACAAAGATGGATTACAGGAAATGGGCGAATGCCCAGTGTGTGCTAGCAGCCATGTGGCGAGCATGAGCCCCATTATTTCCAATGGGGCTCACAAATGGCGTGTGTGGCCGCACAGCCATGTGGCACACATACAGCCGCACAGTGAGCACAAGCCCCATTGGATATAATGGGGCTTGAGTATACTTTTTTTTTTTTTTTTTTTTTTTTGCTTTATGTGGGGAGTGGGTGGGTCTGGAATGGATCCCCACGTAAAGCAAGGGACCACTTGTACCTTCAAGTTAGTGGCACTACCATGGGCAAGCACATGGCACTACAATATGCCAATATCTTCATGGTTGACCTAGAACAATGCTTCCTTAACTCCTGCACCCAGAAACTGCTCCTCTACCTTAGGTACATTGATAGTATTTTCATAATTTGGACTCATAGAGAGGACTCACTCAAGACATAATAATAAATAATAAAGTACTTATTTATATCCCACCTCTCCCTTTTGAGGATTGAGGCAGGTAATAGCAAGGAAAATTTCAAATACAAAAGTCACAGAAAATAATAACAAAACAGCCTCCCGAAAACACCCACCCTTCTACTCTCTCTCCCATCAATACAAAATAATAACAAGAAAAACATTTAACTGGAATAACATCAGTTAAAAAAGCTCAGCAAGAAATGACAACAATATGACAATAATGGGCATTAATGATGGGGGGCTGGTTAACATGGGTGGTTGATTCTGTTTTAGCAGAGGTTAGTCTGGGAAGGACTGCCGGAAGAGAGTCATTTTTATTGCCTTTTTAAAAGCGTCAAGAGATTTGATATGACAAACCTCCTCTGGCAGGTCAGTCCAGATTTTTGGAGTGGCAGCTGAAAAGGCCCTATGGGAAGTCACCCCCAGTCTAGTTTTTCCTGACTGCAGTAAGTTCCTCCCAAAGGACCTGAGTGTGTGGGAAAGATTATATGGGAGGAAGTGTTTCCTCAAGTAAGCTGGACCCAAGCCATGTAGGGATTTATAGGTAATCACCAACACCTTGTATTGTGTCCGGAAGCTGACAGGCAGTCAGTGTAAAGAGTTCAAGATAGGTGTAATTCGGTCAAACCTAGATTTTCCTCCAACCAATCTGGCTGCCATATTTTGCACTAATTGAAGCTTCTGAACATGGTACAAGGGTTGCCCCATGAAATTGAGACAAGAGGTTACCAGTTCATGTATAACCATTTCTAGGTCCCGTGACTCCAGGTAGGGTCGCAGCTGGCATATCAGCCGAAGCTGGGATTCCTGGCTATCACATCCATGTGAGATGATTGTTGAAGCGACAAATCCAGGAGCACCCCCCCCCCCAGCAGCGAATACAGTCCTTTAGGGGAAGTGTGATTCTGTTTAGGACTGGTGAGTTTATCTCCATACCCAGATTGGGGTTACTTATCATGAGTACCTCTGTTTTGTTTGGATTCAGCTTAAGTCTACTGTCTCTCATCCAATCCATTACTAACCTCAGTCAGTCATTCAGAGAGGAGATTCCCTCCTTGGTCACTGAAACAGCCCGAGAAATAGAGAAACAAATTTGGGTGTCATCAGCATCCTAATAATACCCTGCCCCATGTCTCTGGATGATGTCGCCCAGTGGTGAGATCATATAAATGTTGAACAGCATGGAGGACAGAATGGTGCCTTGGGGTACACCAGATGTCAGCTATCTTTTAGAAGAGCAACTGTCCCCCAGCATCACCATCTGGAATCTGCACGAGAATTAGGAACGGAGCCACTGCAAAGCAGAGCCTCTCTCAAGTGTTCCAGAAGGATATCATGGTCTATGGTATCGAGGGCCACTGGGAGTTCCAAGAGCACCAACAGGGCCACACTTCCTCTGTCGATGCACAGAAGGAGATCATCGACCAAGGCAACCAGGGCAGTCTCCACTCCACTCCGTATCTTGACCTGAAGCCAGTTTGAAATAGATCAAGATAATCAGTTTCATCAATACTGCTTGGACATTCCACCAGAATTTTAACAACTTCCACCCCACCAACAGCCTCAGCCTGGAACTATCTACTGAATAAATGCACTTTCTGGATACCACAGTACAACTACAAAATGGACAGATAAGCACCACACTATACCACAAACCCACAGACCACCAGACATACTTACATGCCTTCAGTTTCCACCCTCAACACACCACTAGATCCATAGTCTACAGCCAAGCCTTCTGATACATTCACATCTACTCAGACCCACAAGAAAGAGATGCCAAACTCAAGGAATTACAACAAGCATTCCTCCAATACACTACCCACCATATGAAGTGAAAAAACAAACAAACAAAGCAAGACGTGTACCCAGGACTGATCTATTACAGAATAAATCAAAGAGGGAAAATGAGAGAACCCATTAGTGGTCACATACAGCTCCAGCTGGACCATTCAAGAGCATCATCTTGACAATAATGCCATATTTCAAGGGCTCTTGGTGGCTGACCTTTACTTGCCTACAGACAGCCTCCAAACCTCAAATAGGTACTCACCTACAGGTTGGCACACAACAAAGATGACAACACCGCTACTAAGTCTTGCCACAAACCAAGATGCCAACTCTGCCCACACATGTATCCAGTAAATGTCATCACAAGACCTAATGGCAAACCCCACAATACTGGGGGGGGGGGGCTTCATGTGCTCATCCTTTAATGTGATCTATGTCATACTGTGTCAGCAATGCCCTTCAGCACTCTACATTGGGCAAACAGGATAGTCCCTGCACCAGAGGATAACGACATAAATCAGACATTAGGAATGGGAATACACAAAAACTGGTGGCAGAACATTTCAATCTCCCTGGGCATTCCATCTCAGACCTCAGAACAGCAGTCATTGAACAAAAGAACTATAATGGTAGATTGGAAAGAGAAACAGAAGAATTGAAGTTCATCCACAAACTACAGTCCATCAGCAATGGGTTGATCAAGGACAATGGTTTCCTGACTCATTACACACACTTCAACACTACCTGACCCCATCTTCACGATCCCTACATTCATCTGTTCTCCTCACCACAGGCTACTCCCATTGCCAAACTGGATCTGCCAGTTCACTTCCATGCACAAAAGCTAGTTTCCAATGCCTTTGTGCACTAACAACCATCGTTAAAACTGAAGCTGCAATTTCATTTCCATATACAAAAGATTTGTAATTTGAATTGACATCATCACATACCAATGGCATATACGATATCATATATGCCTTTGGCTGATTTCCATTCCAGCAAATGCATCTGAACAAGTAGGCTGAAGTCTATGAAAACTCATGCTGCCAATTTCTTTCTTTCAGTTAGTCTCAAATGATCCATGAGTAAAATTTTCGAAAAACAGAGTTGGGTAATGCCTTCATTGTACCACTGGGGAAAAAAACTGTTTAAAAATGGCAAACCTTTAAACCTTTAAATCTTTCAGAACTCCTCATTGGGTGTTAGAAAACCTGAGGTCCAAACTTAAAATTTTGCTTTTTAAAAAAACCCAATAAAGGTAAAACCAATAAAGGTTTAACCCATTTATGTACTATGAATGTTTGAGCCACAGGCCAAAAAGTGGTCTACAGATCTTCAGTCGTCTTCCTGCAGGTGCTTTGCTGAAGAAAGTTACCTAAAAGAGAAATGGATACCTTAGTTGTGGTGTCTCATTTATGGGATACCTTTCATAATGAGACCTGCCTAGTACCTATGGTATTTTCTTTCTGATACCAGACAACCCCTTTTTCTCTTCTCCTAAGCATTTTAGATTTTACAGCCACTTTTACATATATTAACCTGTGCTGTTTTTGAAGGGCACGGATAATTCACTAGGAGAGATTTTGCTTTTGAGTGGATTAAAAATATATAATAATGAAATTGAATGTATACATGTGTATGTTAATCTGTCTGTGGAAGATATAATTCATCTGGACATTGTGCTAGACATTTCAAAATTTTACCATGTATTTGATAGTAATCTAAGCTACAATGCTGAGTTTCAGGACAAAAATTACAAACAAGTTTCTAGAAGCCAAAAGTGGGGCTTGTCACAAATTATCAGGAAATTGTGGTAGATGCTTCAAAATGTGACAGTGTTTTGGTTGTCATCCAGCTGGCAAGTCAAAACATTTAAAAACTCAAAATTCCAACTGGTGGCTTCTTAAAAGCAAACAGTGGGACTGCCATAGCTCCGCAGAACATCATGGCAAATATTTCAAAATCTGACAGATGGTTGTTTTTAGCCGTTACCAAAGTTACAGACAACAGTTTCATGTCAAAATTTTAAATGATGGGGATTTCCTAGAAGCAACTATTTGGGAAATATATTTTCAAAAATAGCTAGAAAACAGGAACAGGCTCTCTGAGGTATTATTGTTGCTAAGATTCTCAAGGCAGGTGAAAAGATGGGAAAACAAAAGTGGTTGTAAGATATTGCTGCAGTTGAAATTAAACTTCCCCAACAGTGGTAAATGAAAAGGGGCTCTTTGGAAGTGGGAGGAGTGAGGAAAGAGGAGGCTGTATGGACCCCTTTAGGAGTATTAGATATGGGCCTATGCAGTGCCAGGCAAACTTGTGGTAGTATAATGAACAAATAAATTAATAACAGCTCAACTAAAACTGCATACTCCAGGCAGGATAAGTGTGTGCATGAACCCATCACAAGGAAAACTCAGCAGTGATTCAACATCAAATAAGTGGAATGACAGTTTCAGATATACAATGCATATATACTCCAGCCCAAGAAAGGAATGTGAGCATGTATGGCTTGCTTAGAGACAAAGATGAAAAACTACCAGAATTTTCAAGGGAAATTATGGGAATGGGCAAGTGCAATGAAGATTCTGACCTAATTCCAATAAATCTTCAGTTTACTAAAATCAATGGGCTTGGTGAATTCAATGACATCACAGTAGTTATTTGCATGTCATCACTGTAACTATGCATATTTTGAGAACATGGTCAAAGCTTTCAAAGATCTCTTCTGAAATCTTCATGTTAGTTTTAAACTGATTTGCTGAAATACTAGTTATGAGCAATGATCTGATTTGAGTCCTTACTATTCAAAGCTGCTAATTTTTTTTTAATTAATGCAATCATTTGGTGAGTCTATTTGGACAGCAAATTTATCTGTTCAATACTGTCTAATTTTACTGTGAGATTAAGTTCTGCTTTTATTTTTATTTCTCAGTACTCCTAATGTGCTTTTATCTCATGCATTTATTTTTGGCAGAACATTCACCTCTTTCCCATACTTTATCAATGTGAGTACAATATACCTAATGAGTCGCAGTTTTTTAAACAGCTAATCAAATCATTTGAAAATACCTTCTGTGTTTTGTTTATAAAGCAAGTCATGCACCTGTTTGAATTTTCAGTCTGATGTTCAAACAAGCCCATGAGGATTTCTTTTGCAACTCGATTTGTGCCTTCATCTTTGATAATTTGTAAATCCATGTCACTTTCTTCTGTGCACTCAGTAATAAGGGATGGTTTTCACAATATTTTTCAGTGAAATATTTTTCACATCATGTTCATGTGTGAAAGTTTGTTTGGATGGACTTGGGAAAGATTTGCCTTTACCATGTAAGAAAACTGAATGGAAAATGAAATTATCACTTAGATGAGGCATGCTAGTTCTCCTTACCCATAAGGGTAAATTCAAAATAAACATCCATGATATGAAAAGGAAAATACAACACTGAAATAGCAACTTCTGCCAAATTTCCTACCTTTTCCAAAGCAATGAGGAAACTAGATTCTGAATCCAATGGGTTAGTCCCACTTAAAATAAAGTCACTAAATGAGCTATTAACAGAGCCTTTGGACGTTATCACACGGGAGGAATTTCTCTCAATTTCGAAAGAAATGAAAGCGGGGCCAGTTCAGAATTGAGTGAATTCGCTAGTTCAGCAAATTTACGTGATTGCGTATTGACCCTGCATCACATTCGTAATTGCCCAAAATTGCCTCCTAGTGCCCAAAATTGTGTGTGATAGTTTCTCACGCAATAACGTGAAACCCCATGATTGCATTTGGAAGGACTTCCCATTGCCCAAAAATGTGTGTGATTGGCTTTCACGCAATAACGCGAAACCCCATGATTGCATTCAGATTGCCATTGGATTAAACTTCCAATTCCCATTGTGTGATAAACTCCATAGAATCTTAGGACTGGAAGGAGCCCTATAGCCAAATTACACCTCATCCCCCAGGTCAGAATTCCAGCTAGAGCATCCAACCTCTTTTTAAAGATGTCCAGAGAAGGAAACCCCACCATACGTCTACATAATTCGTTGTATTGTCAAACAGCTTTTACTGTAAATAAGTTCCTTCTAATGTTCTATCAAAATCTATCCATTAGACCTGTTTCCTATCCTCTGGAAAGAATAAGCCTGCCCCCTCCTTTTTGTGACAGCCCTTGAGTTATTTGAAGAGTGCAATCATATCACCTCCCCCAGGTTTCTCTTTCTCAAGCTGAACATGATCCATTCAAGCTCTCTTCATACGTTTGTTCTCCATGCTTCTTATCATCTGTGTTGCCTTTGTCTGAACCTGCTCCAACTTGGCTATATCCTTCTGAAAATGAAGCACCCAGAAGTGAACATAATACAGCCATCCCTTTATATCTGCGGGGTTCTGTTCTGCAGCATCACCACCACCTTCATGGATGACAAAAACAAAAAAAGGCTTTAAGTCCTGTTTTTCTCAATGGCAATGTGCTGAACGCAGCCGTGTGAATGCACCACCATTGGGGAGATTGGGGCTCAGGCCATGCATGGATGCTCCAATCCATAGATAGTAAGCGAGGTCTGACATACTTTAGATGATGCACTACTATTGACTGGTGACTCAACACGAAGGTATATCTCACTGATTCAACTGGTCTAGTCTAGTTTGTCTCACAATAGGATTCAGGACATATTGTAATGCTACAAATAATACAAACAAATAATTTTCTCTTAAAACCAAGTCAAGTATTTAAATTTTAGATGTGCCATGTGCTCTCCCACATAAGTTGCCCACACCTCATTTAGAGAAATTAGTGACTGCACAAGAGATGAATAAACTGTTAGCACTGATATCTCCCATATTTTCATTCTTTCAATCAGATGAGTTTTTGGTCCTGTTTCAACAGAAATTTGATAATTTTTGCCAAGTTCCCATTAAAAATATACTGAATTAAATTTTCCTAATCTCCATTGTCCAGACTCAATGCATGCAGATATTCCTACAGAGCCCTGGGATCACAGAACTTGAACAGAATGTAAATTGAGGTACGAACTGACAAATTGGGTTGGGTTGGGATAGATTGTGATGGGATTTGAAGGTTAAAAGAAAAAGCTTATATCGGATTCTGAAGGAGAAGTCAGAAGTGGGGTGACATAGTCAAAACAGTAAGCCAAAAATATAATTTTAGCATCAGAGTGTTGAATGGAAACCAAAGGACTAAGGTGAGACAAAAGAAGCCCATTCGATAGAAGGTTGCTGTACTAAAGTCTTAGCGGAAAAAGCTGAAAGAAAGGGTCTGCAGTATTATAGAGGAAGAATTGGTATTACTTGGCTGTAATCTGGATCTGGGGAACAAATGATAAAGAGGAATAAAAAATAAAGCCAAGGCTACATGCTTCAGTCACAGGATGGAAGGGAATATTATTAACTATGATTAAAAATGTACATTGTGAAGTAGGTTTTGGTGGGAAAATGAGCAGTTCTGTCTTAGACATGTTAAGTTTTAAGCACCGATGAAGCATCCATGTTGAAATGGTGGAAAGACATAATGTAACATGTTGTTCAGTATCCACAGTTCTGGGGTAGAAAAGTATAGGTGGGTTTCATCGGTGTAAAGATGATATTGAAAACCATATGAATTGATAAGGTTACCTAAAGATAGGGTATATAAAGAGAATAGGGTATATAAAGGAAAGATTTTTATGAGCAATAGCTGTGACATGAGCAACTAGCAAAATTAAAATTATACCTTTAAACACACACAGCCTAACTGTATTTACATGTACAAGTGGTTAAAGTGAAAATTTGATGAAATGTGATGTTTTTAAAGAAATAAAACTAAAAATAAAATAATTCAAAATTTTAAAATTTTAAATCTGTTAAAATCCGGAAGTATCTCCTTTCTACTCCCATTGAGCCTCACACTGCTCACACTATCTCTTCCACTGTGCTCCAGCATTTTAAAGGGATGCAGGTGAACACCACAGCAGTGTTTGGGGACCAGTAGTGCCATCCTGCCCCTAGCATGTCACCTGATGCCTGCATTCTGTGTAAAAGGACTGAGATCAGCCACATGGGCAGAAAAGATCAAGAAGATAAGGTTGGGATGACTGGCCAATTTTAATTGATATTAGGACAGCTAGGCTTATGACCTTTTTTTGGTAAATTTTTTCATCATGTTCTGGGCGGGGGGGGGGGGAATTTAAAATTGCCCATACCACAGAAGACAAAGTAAGTAATAGGATCCTCAACTAGGTATGACTGAATCTGTCAGTTTTGCTGTCCATTACCACATATTTCTGTGTTATGGCGCCATCAGCACATCTTTCTTTGGGTGATATTAAATGTTATTCTTTTGTCCACAACATGGTGAAAATATGCAAAAAAGGCCATAAAATCAGCTGTTACCCGATCATCATACTAACACCAGCTCCTGATGTTTTCGAAAAGTTCCTCTGTCTTACTCCTTTCACAGCATTTGAATGAGACTATGTAGTGTCAGTAAATGAAGAATTAATCTTGCAAGGAAGGATTTGTGTTGCAGAAAGGCCTTCTTTGATATTGTATTGTATGAGTTTAAATTGATGTTATGCATTAGGTGATATTATGAACTATTTTATTGATATTGTATTGTGTGTACATATTAACGTATTAGGTATTTATTTTATTATTCTATTGATTGTACTGTGTGTATTTCATTTGTTGTAATCCTGCCTTGATCTGAAGGAAAGGCAGGACATAGAAATAATAATAATAATAATAATAATAATAACAACAACAACAACAACAACAACCTCTCAAGATGGCTGGACATCATGGAATCACAACAACTTGCACATTGATAAGAAGAACTGGAATGTCCTCCCTCCTGGTACCCCTTTTTCTACTTGCATTAGTCTAGAGTGGGGAGGTGAAAGAAGGGCCCTGTTTTGGCCATGGGAGAGCTAGAGGGTTGGAAAGCCTCTAGGTCCTTTAAGCACTCTTTTGGCCCTGAGTACCTGTGAAAGAGACTAAGGGGCTGTGCAGACTGGCTATTAAGGCCGGCCTGGGGCCATACGACATATGGGCCGACAGTGCCCCATGGTGGCATGATGCTGTGCACTGCTCCACATGGTGCGTGGTGTCACGGTGCTCCTCTGGCACTGTGTTTACACAACACAGTGCCAAAGGAGCACTTTAAAGCTGTGGCACTGTGGCTATTGTCCCTTTTCCAGGGCGCAAAAAGGAGCCATTTTTGTGGCTTCTTTTTGCATCCTGGAAAAGCCAGATCGGGGCCATGGCATGCGGTTGCCACAGCCCAGATCTGGCGCACCTGGAGGAGGATGCAGGCTGCTCTTTAGGGATGGTCTGCACAGCATCTGAGATTACTTGTGCTACGCATTAATTGGGCTCCAAATCTATCAGACAGATCCATACACAGCAGAGTTTAGTGCCATCTCTGGAATATACTGCTTTTCTTGTGAATGCTTCCCTATGGCTGTTGATGTGTGAATTAGTCTGCATACACAGGGCACATTTTCAAAATGTCTAGAAACATTTTCAAAATGTCTAGAGCCTCTCCTTCTTTTTCCATTTCCTCCTGCCAACTTTTAAAAAATTAATCTTCTGTACTAAGCAATAACCAATTTTTATTTGCATATATTTATAAGCAATACCCATTTCCCCCTCCACCCCCCCCCCCCCCAGTCTCTAAATTGGTAACACTGCAGCAAACAGTTTGGGAACAGAATCCAAGATCAGTCCCGGGCATTACAATCAAATTGACATCCAGCCTCTGCTTAAAGACTTCTAAGGAAGGAGACTCCACCACACTCCGAGGGAGTGTGTTCCACTGTCAAACAGCCCTAACTTCCTGACAGTAAGGGCTGTTCGACAGTGGAACCCATTTTCTTTCTCAAAGCTATGGTAAGTTTTGCAAAAGTGAAATTTACTGTACAGAGACAGGTCTCAGTTGTGTTAAATAAAGACGCATCTTCAACTTTTAGGAACAGATTTATACAAACCAGGTATAACCTGTTCCATCCAGTAGAGGACAGCATTTTATAAAAACACAGGTCACATTTTTCCCCATATGGTTTCAATCTTAGCACAAAAGAGAGTTAGAAAAATCCTCCCTTCCTAAAACAGAATTTGCTGTCAACACAGAGGTGCCCTTGTACAGAATTTGTGCAGTCTAATGTTGGTGTGTATTTGTGACATCTGTGGATATTTAGAAGTATCAAGTGAGACAAGAGGTAACTGAGTTCAGTTTGGGTTTTATTTTAGTTTTCAAACATCCATGAAATAATTCATAAGAAAATGCCCAATTACTGACTATTTATTTTGTTAAATATTATTTCTTCTTCACTTCAGAGAAAGGGAGAAAGTTCAGTAAACCACATCATTTTGAAGTTCCGTTCCCTCATTCGTTAGGCCCTTGCAAAATTCCAATTAACAAGAATGGCATTTAAATGAAAAGCCCTCCTTCCTCCCTCTCTTTCTCTCTCTCTTTGTTACCTTATTAAGCTTAGAGAGGTGGTTTTTTTTTCATGGCACATTTGGTAATAAAGTTGCTGCGAGAGAGCTGCTGTCGCGTTTATATACTCTTTGATTACAAAATTTGTGACACAAGATACAGCAAAAAAGCATTCTGCAGTGCCCTCCAGTTAACTGTTCAATTGAAAAATGACCTTCATAAGCAAGTTCCCTGCCTTTTAATAGATATCAAGGACTTGCAACTTTAACCTACAGTTGAAGAAGGGACTTTAGTCGGGTAAAGCATCAGAAATTGTACGAGCACCCTGTGGAGGGCAGATATTTATAGATATCTTAACAGGAATACAGATAACTGAATAATTTCAGTCACAATTCTGCAATAGCCCAAGGGTTCTCTACTGGTTTCTTTCATGTCCTGCATTCTCGTGCATGGCATTTCAGTCACAATCCGCTGAGCACTGCTCATGGACTAAGCTCACTGGAATCCACCCAAGCTGTACAGAAACAACACTTGATGATTCACACCCTTCATTGTTAAAAGCTAAAGTTGGCTTTTTTTATTGAGTAAGTGTGTATTGCAGGCATGATACTAATGCAAGACACATAGCCACTAACCTCCAAAGACAGCGATTTCGCAACTGCAGAATACAACAACATCCACAAACCTTTATTGGATCAACTAAAAATAAGAAAATGCCACATGCAAGCTTTCAGAGCTTCATTGGCTTCTTTGTCAGGCAAGGATGTTAAAAAGCAGACAAGAGAGGCCTGCATTTTGTCTCAGATGTTACTTCTGTTGTCAGTTACAATGGTCTAGAGCAATGGTTCCCAAGCCTTCTTCCTCCAGGTGTTTTGGACTTTGGGGCTAAACAGACTGGCTTGAAGTGTCAGTGTGGGGGCAGCATGGAGGCATGGCATTTGGATGACACACGCCCCGATGATGCCCCCATGCTGGTGTCATGCCGCCTGCCTGACCTTAGCATGGTGTTTATATGCCTCATGCCTAAAGGAGTGCAAAAAAGTGCTGCAGCCTTTTTGCCAGCAATAAAAGGAGTGGCATTTTGCTCCTATTTTGTGCCAGCAAGCTGCCAAATTGGGGGCGCAGCATGCAGTTGCTGCAGCCTGATCAGGCAATGAAAGGGGTAGTGGGATGCTGTTCTATCGGGTCCATCTGTTTTGCCCCTTCATCTCCCAGAATCATTATCCAACTTGGCCAACAGCCAGGAATTCTGGGAGCTGAAGTCCAAAACTTCTGGAGGACCTAGGTTTGGGAACCTCTGGTCTAGATGGATATCAAGGCATGCAGAGGTCACTTCCCTTCTTGGTCATGTGGGAACTGGGAACAAAGCAAGGAAAGTGACAGGCAATAAAACGTCGAATTCAGTTCCATCAGCAAAGTAGCATCACTTTTCTTCTCCTGTATGATTTGTAACATCTTTGCCTGATGAAGAAGCTAGTGAAATTTTGAAAGCTTGCATTATGTACTTTGTGCTTTTTAGTTGGCCCAAGAAAAATATCATTGTTTTATGGATTTTGTATTTTGCTGCATGATCAAAACAGCAATCGCTGAATATGTTAGCAAACATTGTGGCCTCAAAGATAATGTGCCAAAGGAGTGTATGTTCACTAAATTAAGTTTACTTTACTGTCGCCAATGCAGTAGTGGTGAATTGGATGTGTCTGAACTAGGAAGATCTGGTGATACTGATGGTGGGGCTTGAAAGCTGTCTGGTAATTATCTGCAAGAACAGGGAGTCTCTAACTTTACATGGCATTCCTAAGCAGCCACTAATTTTCCAGAATGTGAGCATCTTCTACTTCCCTTGGCATAAATTTTCAAGTGAGTAAACTGAGGTCAAAGTGAACAAGTAGTTTGCACTAAATTAACTCATCAAACAAGATGGGTGAGTTGGGGTGAAGACTTTCACTTCCCTGTAGGCTCAGGCAAAAAGCCAACTTCTGAAGCCTCTCTTAGCTTAGGTGTTCTTCCTCATTAAGAATTTTTGCTATTTTGGCCACACACTCTGATGTTGCTTGGTTACACATGTCCTATTTTTCATATGTGAAATGTTGGAGGGTTGGGGGCGGAAGCTTTGTGCTCTAGTACTTTGCACAGACCATGATAAATTGTTCTGACACTGATCACCTTTTGAAGGAAGTACATGTCTATTCCCCCCAATTTTCCCTCTGGCAACAAACCAGATATCTTTCTTTGCTGCCTGTGTCTGATGAGGGACACTTTTTTTTAATGTACACCTCAGAGAGTAGTCCTTAGGAATACCTTGATTAGTGGGTTGACTACAATTTCCAGTCAATGACTTGTGTCTTATAAACCAAGAAAATTGCTCAATTGCCTTCAGTCATTCCTAAACTGAAATTAAATATGTGGCATCAAATTAAACAACAAACATTTTTCCCATGCCATTCTATTTGCATACTTGGTTTAATTGGTGTTAAATATTTAGTCAATTTTAGTTCAGAACAAAACTGTCAGGTTTTATGAGAAAGCTGTAGCAGCCCATGATATTGGATGTGTAATATTTTCAGCACCTCTCTTTTGAAGATGGGACTTGTCAGCATCCATTTTTGCTGAATTTCTGGATTAAGGTCTGCACTTTTTCTTGGTGAATATAGGCAGCTGTCTGAGTGCCTCTTTGATCTCAAAGTGACCTTGTTTGTGTTGAAATGTGGACTTGGCTAACTTCATGGCAGGCTTCTCAGAGAATTACAAGATGGCTGTAAAGATGCACTAGCCCTTTTCATGGCCTAAATTAAGCTTTAAATCAACATCTAACTAGAATGCTTTGCTTTCCATTAAGACTTTTTGTGTTCCAATACACAGAAAAGATAATAAATTTTGGTTCTGTGGGTGAAAACCACAATGCTTGGTCTGTGATTTGTATTTGTTAAATGGTCCTTTTGCTCCCAGTGAACAGTCTAGCACTTGTGTGAATTGGTTTTTGAGTGTGAAGATGGGCACTAACACGGAAGGCAGGCATCTGACACAAGACAATTATCACCAGAAATGGCATCACAGCTCTCTCCTATCACTGCAGTTATCACTGTAGAAGAAATGCTAGACAACTGAGTTTTAAGGTAAACAGGATATGTTTTCAAAGTGCTCTCCTTTCACCAACACAATAGACTCTTGTCTCTCTTTGGAAATGACAAATGAATACTCTGCTATTATTGAGCCCAGCCCACTCAGGAATGCTTTGCACTTGAAAATGAAAATTTTGCACCTTGTAAGGGGAATCTTTTGGCAAAATGTCCCAATTTCTCATGCACGTAAAACCTTTATGTTATGAGCCAGAAAGGAGAGCTACTTCAAACTCAACTAGTAATGTTCTGTTCTTTCCTGAAATCAGGCTGCTTATTCAGAAATTATTACTTTAAAATGTGTGTGAAATCTCAGGGGAATTTAACATTAAACACTATTAGCTGATCAGAAGTACTGTATAAAGTGAAATGTGCCTTTTGCACTAAAGTCCAACAGATCTGCAGGTGGAAGATGAGCCAGAAAACCAAGAAACAGCCATTCCTGTTGCTCCATTTTCTATTAAAGAGATAAAGAGAGAGATAAGAAGTGGCCAATTTTCAGCTACTAGGACTCCCCAAGAACTATCATTTTTTTAAAAAAGAAAAACCTGGAAGTGAACACATAGAATCATAGAATCATAGAGTTGGAAGAGACCACAAGGGCCATCCAGTCCAACCCCCGCCATGCAGGAACTCTCAATCAAAGCATACCCGACAGATGGCCATCCAGCCTCTATTCAAATACCTCCAAAGAGGGAGACTCCACTAATCTCTGAGGGAGTTTGTTCCACTGTCAAGCAGCCCTTACTGTCAGTAAGTTCCTCCTAATGTTGAGGTGGAATCTCTTTTCCTGTAGCTTGCCTCCATTGTTCCAGGTCCTGTTCTCCGGAGCAGCAGAAAACAAGCTTGCTTCCTCCTCAATGTGACATCCCTTCAGATATTTAAACAGGGCTTAACTTCTCTTATGCAGGCCAAACATCCCCAGCTCCCTAAGTCATTCCTCATAGACTTGGTTTCCAGACCCTTCACCATTGCCCTCCTTTGAATACGCTCCAGTTTCTCCACATCTTTTTTGAATTGTGGTGCCCAGAACTGGACACAGTATTCCAGGCGAGGACTGACCAAAGCAGAATAGAGTGGCACTATTACTTCCCTTGATCTAGACACTATACTTCTATTGTTGTGGCTGAGAATCTCATTGACCTTTTTAGCTGCCGCACCACACTGTTGACTCGTGTTCAACTTATGATCTACTAGGACTCCTAGATCTCTTTCACATGTAGTCTTCTCAAGCCAGGTTTCCCTCATCCTATATCTATGCATTTCATTTATTCTACCTAAGTGCAGTACCTTACATTTTTCCATGCTGAATTTCATTTTGTTAGCTTTGGCCTAGCTTTCTAGTCTATTCAGGTCATTTTTAATTTTGATCCTGTCTTCTGGTGTATTAGCTACTCCTCCTAATTTGGTGTCATCTGCAAATTTGATAAGTATGCCCCCAATACTGTCTTTCAAGTCATTAATAAAGATATTGAATATCACTGGATTCTGGACAGAACCCTAGAATCATAGAATCACAGGACTCTTTCAAACAGGGAGGAATTTCTCCCAACTCCGAATGGAGCCAATGCGGATTTATGTAAATTCGCTTGTTTAGCGAATTTACATGAACCCCTGCTCCGTTCGGAATTACTTCCCATTACCCGAAATTAACCCCCTCCTGCCCGAATTTGCATGCGAAGCTTTAATTCGCAATAACGTAAAACCCATGATTGCATTCGAATTGGCTTCCCTCTTGCCCGAATTTGCATGCGAAGAGTTAATTTGCAATAACATAAAACCCATGATTGCATTCGAATTGACCTTAAATTATACTTCCAATTTAGCCTTGTATGAAAGAGTCCACAGAGTTGGAAGAAACCATAAGGGCCATCCAGTCCAACCCCCTGCCATGCAGGAACTCTCCATCAAAGCATCCGTGACAGATGGCCATCCAGCCTCTGCTTAAAGACCTCTAAGGAAAGAGACTCCACCACACTCCAAGGGAGTGTGTTCCACTGTTGAACAGCCCTTACTCTCAGGAAGTTCCTCCTAATGTTGAGGTGGAATCTCTTTCCTGGAGCTTGCATCCATTGTTCCGGGTCCTGTTCTCTGGAGCAGCAGAAAACAAACTTGCTCCCTCCTCAATGTGACATCCCTTCAAGTATTTAAACAGGGCTATCATATCACCTCTTAACCTTCTCTTCTCTAGGCTAAACATTCCCAGCTCCCTAAGACTTTCCTCGTAGGGCATGGTTTCCAGACCCTTCACCATTTTAGTCACCCTCCTTTGGACCCGCTCCAGTTTCTCCACATCCTTTTTGAATTGTGGTGCCCAGAACTGGACACAGTATTCCAGGTGAGGCCTGACCAAGGCAGAATAGAGTGGCATTATTACTTCCCTTGATCTAGACACTATACTTCTATTGATGCAGCCTAAAATTGCATTGGCCTTTTTAGCTGCTGCATTGCACTGTTGACTCATGTTCAACATGTGGTCCACTTGGACTCCTAGATCCTTTTCACATGTTGTCTCATTCAGCCAGGTATCCCCCATCCTATATCTGTGCATTTCATTTTTCCTCCCTAAGTGCAGAACCTTACATTTGTCTGTGTTGAATTTCAAATGTGGCATGCCATTCGTCACTTCCCTCCAGGATGAAAAGGAGTTTGGGTTCAGCCAGTCAACCAATTACAAATCCATTTAACAATTATTTTTTCTAGCCCACATTCTACAAGCTTGTTTGCAAGAATGTCATGGGGAACCTTTTCAAAGGCTTTACTAAAATCAAGATATGCTACATCCACAGCATTCCCTTCATCTACCAAGCTGCTAATTAAATATATATATATATATATGAGATAAGATTTGCCTGGCATGATTTGTTTCTCTAAAACCCACGTTGACTTTTTGTGATTATGGAATTACCTTCTAGATTTTCACAGACTCTGGTTAATGATCTGCTATAGAATCTTTCCTGGTATTGATGTCAGACTAACTGGACAATAGTTGTTGGGATCCTCTTTTTTTCCCTTTTTGAAGATAGGGACAACGTTTGCCCTCCTCCAGTCTGCTGGGACTTCTCCTGTTCTCCAGGAGCTCTCAAAGATTATTGTCAATGATTCCAATATTACATTTGCCAGTTCTTTTAATACCCTTGGATGTAATTCATCTGGTCTTGGAGACTTACATTCATTTAGATTAACCAGGTGTACTATCTCTTATTCTGTGCTGAAATTCTCCTATTCTGTCGTCCACTCAGGTTGAGCTCAGGTTGTCCGGTTGAGCACACTTTGCCTTTTCTAAGAAAACTGAAGTAAAGGAGGTGTTGAGTAATTCTGCCTTTTCTCTCTCCCCTGTTAACTTTTTGCGATCTTCTCCATGCAGTGCCCTACCAATTCCTTCTTCTTTCTTTTGCTGCAGACATACCCCCGAAAGCCCTTTTTATTCTTCTTAATTTCTCTAGCAAGCCTGAGTTCATTCTGTGCTTTAGCTTTTTTGACTTTATCCGTACTTGCTATTTGTTTGAATTCCTCTTTGGTGATTTTCCCATTTTTCCATTTCTTATACATATTACATTTAAAATGTAGTTCAGTTGAAAGTTCCTTAGTCATCCATCCTGGATTCATGAGACACCTCCTATTTTTCTTCCTCATTGGAACTGTTTGAAATTATGCCTTCAGTATCTCGCTTTTGAGAAACTCCCATCTGTCGTGAACTCCCTTCTCTTTTAGTATTCCTGACTATGGGATCACCCCCAGTATTTCTCTAAGTTTACTAAAATCAGCTCTCCTAAATTCTAGAATGCATGTCTGACTATACCTGGCTTCTTCTTTCCACTATATAATAAGCTCTGGAGAACATGATCACTCCCACTCCCAACACTCCTCAACTGCTGTTGAGAAATTGGGGGGAGGGGTTATACGGTGCATGGGTCCCTGTGGTTAAATAGTGAATGTCAATCCAGGAAGCTTCCAGGAACAGCATTTTTCCCATTCTGGCCAGAAAAAGGATGGTCTGGATAGGATGGTAAGGGGGTCGGGCTAGGAAAGCAACCCCAGGGTACATGCCAGGGTCACACTTTGTCGATCCCTGATATAGAGAGATATAACATGAAAGTCCTACTTTAACTTTTGACAAGCTAGCAAAATAGGGTGTCTGTTCTTGGAACAAAACAGTGGAGCAGTGTTGGAAAACCATGGAAGTTAAAAAAAAAAACAACTCCAATTTTTGGCCTCTGACTGAAACACACACACACACACACACACATTTCAAAACTGTAAGTGGCTTCCAGCCCATTTCCTGGTTCATTTTTCCTTCCTTCCTTCCTTCCTTCCTTCCTTCCTTCCTTCCCTCCCTCTCCTGCCCCTCCTTCTCTCTTCTCTATCTCTCCTCCCTGCTCCACCTCCTTTTCCTCTTCTTTTTCTTTTCTGGCACCTTTGGCACTAAGTGGCATGTTGGGTGGTGTGCCAACTTTTAGGATGAAACCAAAATATACAGTTCCCGTTCTTCCCCATGCATGAAACATTAGACAATGATGAAGAAAAATCACCTGAACACTTCCCCCACCATTGTTTCTGAAAGGATGTAACAGTAATCAAGCATTTCTAGAACCATTGGGGTGATATAGACCACCCAAAAGGGGCAGTCTCTATCTGCCCCAGGAAGCAGCGGAATGGGGCCAAGGCTGCTACACTGGCAGCCTCCGTGGCCCCATCCTGCCGCTTCCAGAAGCCACGGGGAAGCAGCAAACTGCCGGTTCCTTGCGGCCTCTAAGCGGGGTTCAGCAGGCGCCCTGGGCACCCGCTGCACCCCTGCTTGCAGAGGCGGGGCTGAAGGGAGGAAGTGGCCACTTGTGCAGCCCCTTTCTCCCTGGGTCTTTTCCGCAGCTATCTAAAAGCCATGGCAAAGACCCACCACCAAAAAGGAGCTCCGTTTGGAGCTCCTTTTTTGCACCGCGGAAAGGGCGTGATTTGCACCCTACCGCAGCGCGAAGGTGTCATGGCGTGTGCAGCGTGTCTAAACGCTGCACACGCCATGACATCATCATGGCCCTTTCCGTATGGACGCCACCATTTAATAATGGCAGCGCCCATACGTGCTAGGGTTCAGGAGGGTGTAGAAGCTACGCCCTTCCGAACCCTATTCGCGCCATAAAGAGCCCTTATTGCACTCTTTAAGGCGTGTCGAGATCGGGCCAATGTAATCATTTAATGAGAACTAGCATCTTATTGGGTAACAATAGAGGGCACATTTCAGGTTTCAAGAGGAGTGCAAATGGGCTTCAGTAGCAGAAGCAGAATTGAAAGTAAAGTTGAAGCACCTGTTTCTGGAAATATTAATAAATAAATTGATCCCTCCCAAAACAGTAAGTTTCAAGACTGCTTGTTATGGTTATTTATTTCTGGTACAAAAATACAGATGTCCCTGAGACACATCTTCCTGCACTTATTCTATAATCCCTTATTATACAGCCTGTCCTTCTGTACACCAAGTTTCTAAAATACAGTACAACTCTGTTATACCATCAAAAGAGGGTCCAAAGGATAGTTGATTCACAAATGTGTGTTCAAAATGATTTGTATTTTGTATGAAGTGGCCATTGCAGATAAGAGTGACAACAGGACATCACATCACAATGTGCCTTCACAGTGCAATTGGTTTTCACATTCAGCTTTCAAATGTAATTCTAGTGCATTTAAATAATCCAAGTAGCAATCAATGCACATTGAGTCCTATGTATTAGCAGGAGCATGCTCAGAGACATCAGTAAAACTGTACTTCCTTAAGACTGAGACACTGACTTTCTCTCTTTTCCTGCTGGCATAAATATTTAAAGACTTATTTTTGAAAGCTATTGGAAAACTGTATCATTTCCCTCTTTCGGCACCAGTTCTATTAGCTGAGCAACTTTCCACCATTATAGCAGCTTTCCACCACTTTCTGTTTCATTAGCATTCATTTTCTTTAGTCATCTGATACTACTCACCGAAAATTCAGGCAACTGGGAATGTGAAGCTAAAAGCCGAGGTTTGCTTCAGTGCCTGCCAACCCACAGAATTATATTACCTTGCCTACCTTTGCCTAAAATGCAGGGAAATGACAAACCTTTTCATGCATGTGAAAAAGAGTTAAACTATAAGCTTGACTGATGCGAATTGACATAAAACTTCACAATGGCACACATCAGAGACAGATGTTTCCTCTAACTTGGGTTTAGCTGCGCCTTTTGCAGAGCACACCACTGCTTTGCTGAACTTGCTGCTTATAAAAAGGACAATGGGCCTGGTGTTCAAAAACCCAAATCATCAGGAGCAAGTGGAAAGCTCACTGCTTTCTGCTTGAAGGTGAAAATGGTATCTCTAACTTTCTGTTTAGCTTTCTGTTGATTCTATTAGAATAACCAAGTTAACCATCTCAGAGACCCACTTTGCTGGACAGCTGGGTTACACCAGTGTTTGCTACAGTAGAAAATGGAAGACATAAGAATTATATATTACATATTTATTGAACTGGATGTTTTACAAATTACATTTTGAAATCCAAGGGATATCTACACTATATGGCTATTTTACATAGGAGTTTAATATTTTAATTAACATGACTCAATCCTATAAAATCTTGGGATTTTTAGTGTGGGGTACTTTGAGTTATCTTTGTAGAGAGCTGTAGTGCTATTTTTGTTGTTGTTGTTAACCACCCACAAATTGATCATGACCCATGGAGACCATGTAGATTAGACATCTCCGACTCCCTGTCCTCCACTGGTCTGCTTAGTTACTGTAAAGTCATGTCCATGACCTCACTAATAGAGTCATCCATCTATCATGCAGGCTTCCTCTCTTTCTATTTCCCTCCACCTTTCCTAGAATTATTGTTTTTTCACTGAGTTGTGCCTTCTCATAATGTGTCCAAAGAATGACAGCCTCAGTTCTGTCATCTTGGCTTCCAGGAAAATTTCTGGCTTGATCTGCTCTAGGCCCCATTTGTTTGTCTTTCTGGCTGTCCATATAATCCTTAGCACTCTTCTCCAGCACCACATCTTGAATTAATTGATTTTCTTACTATCTTCTTTCTTAACTGTCCACATCCATTCATGGTAATAGGGAATACAATGGTTTTTATGATTCCAACTTTTGTGCTCAGTTGCATATAATTGCTTTTTAGGATCTTTTCTAGTTCTTTCATAGCTACTCTCCCAATTCTTAATCTTTCCTGGTTGCAGTCTTGGCTGCAGTCCCTGTTCCTATCAATGCTTGATCCCAGGAATGAGAACTCTTACAATTTCTGTTTCTTCATTGACTAGTTTGAATTTGTCTAGATTTTCAATGGTCATGATTTTTATTTTATGTTCAACAGTAAACCTGTCTTTGCATTTTCCTCTCTGATCTTCCTTAGCAAGTTGTTCCAGGACTGTGAAGCTTTCTGCTAGTATTATAGTGACATCTGCATATCTCTTATCAATGATATTTCTTCCTCCTATTTTACACTCTTCCTTCTTCTGTGTCCAAGCCTGCATTTCTTACAATATGTTCTGCATATCAGTTGAACAGGTAGGACGACAAGATGCAGCCTTGTCTGTCCCCTTTGTCGACTGGGAACCATTCTAGTACATGGCAAAACATACTAGACCTCCCTGGGGGATAGTTCCAGCTACCTGTCACCAAAGTACAAAGCCCAGAGGCATGAGAGTTAAAGTGGTATTGGATAGGTATAACTGGATAGTGCAAATACATCCCAAGTCAGAAAATTCTTCTCTAGTATTGTATAGATACACCATAGAAGGACTTGTGGGATTTTGAGAACTAGAGTCCAAAAACAGGTAACATACCTAAATTCTGTCCTGAACATGGGCCAAAGTATCCTGACTAAACATAGCTCTCCATTTCAGGCCCACAGTGGTAGTACAAGTCCATCTATGTAGTAGTACAAGTCCAATCTACACTCTACAAAGAAAATGAGCACCACCCATTAGTTGAATGGTGCGCCTTAACATTCTATGTAATTTTTTACTGTTTTTAAAGTTAGATGATTCTAATTGTTTTAAGAAATTATTGTAAATTTTTATAATGATTTTATCTATGAATTGCTTTGGGTCCCTTTTTGGGGGAAAGGTGGCACAGATATGAAATAAAATAAACAAATAAACTAAATAGTATACATAAATTTAGCCAGCATGGTGTAGTGGTTTGAGTGTTGGACTAAGGCTCTGGAGACCAGAGTTTGAATCCCTATTTGGACATAGAAAACTATTTGGTGACCTTGGGCAAATGACATACTCAGCCTTAGAAAACCCTGTGATAGGTTTGCCTTACAGTCACCATAAGTCAGAAGAGATTTGAAGGAACACAACAGCAGCAACAATATAAGCTGTTACCTGTGAAAAGAGACCTATAAACATTCATTGAACATGTGCCTTTCTGTATTGGGGAGTCTCTGTCTCCCCTTCATGCTTTTCATCTTTGCCACAGCAAACACTTGAGGAACTCCTTGGCTGCTTCATACAGTGCATTTTAATTGGAAGGGGTTGATATCGGGGTTGGGAGGAAACTGGACAATTAACCTTTTAACTAGGCATTTCTTAAGAGGAATGAAAAGGAAAAAAGCAAAGGATTGGAAACCTTGGTCTGCCATCTATTTAACATAACAGCATGCAAGCACCATTGTTAAGGATTTATAATTGCCATGGTGCTGTTTTTCTTTCACTTGATTTTTTTTAAAGTCTTGTATAATGCCTTTGGAAATATGTGATATAAACCAAAGAAGAGATAAATCTCTATTCAGACCTGAATGTTATCAATATTTGCACTACCCAACTTTGTTGAAAGTTGTAATAAATTATTACAAGAAAAAGTAAGCATTTTTTTAATTTATGACAATCGATCTTCTATCAAAGCTCTCAAGGCAAATGTAAAAAAAAATAAAAACAATAAATACAGCAGGAAAGCATAATAGAAATGTCATTAAAAGGATCACTGCTGAAAAGAAAAAAAAATCATTAGCAGTAGCCCAAAGTTTATCCTAAAAGGAATACCACTCTATTGATGGTCTATGTCCAACTTGTTACTACAGGCTGAGTATCTCTTATTGGGAATTCCAAAATCTAAAATACTCTGAAATCCAAAGTTATCCATATGGGTGGCTGAGATAGTGACACGTTTGCTTTCTGATGGTTCAGTGTATACAAACTTGGTTTCATGCACAAAATTATTACAACTATGATACATAAAATTAATGTCAGACTATGTGTAGAATCATAGAATTATAGAGTTGGAAGAGACCTCAAGGGCCATACAATCCAACCCCCCTGCCATGCAAGAAATCACAGTCAAAGCATCCCTGACAGATGGCCATCCAGCCTCTGTTTCAAGACCTCTACGGAAGGAGACTCCACTACACTCCGAGGGAATGTGTTCTACTATCAAACAGCCCTTACCGTCAGGAAGTTCCTCCTAATGTTGAGCTGGAATCTCTTCTCCTGAAGCTTGCATCTGTTGTTCTGTGTTCTGGTCTCTGAAGCATCAGAAAACAAGCTTGCTCCCTCAATATTACACCCCTTCAAATACTTAAAGAAGGCTATCATATCACCTCTTAACCTTCCTTTCTCCAGGCTAAACATAAGTTTAAGTCTTTCTTCATAAGGAATGGTTTCCAGACCCTTCACCATTTTTGTTTCCCTCCTCTGGACATGCTCCAATTTTTCAACATTATTTTTAAATTGTGGTACCCAGAACTGGACACAGTATTCTAGGTGAGGCCTGACCAAGGCAGAATAGAGTGGCACTATTACTTCCCTTGACCTAGACACTACACTTCTATTGATGCAGCCTAAAATAGCATTGTATTTTTAGCTGCCACATCATACTGTTGACTCATGTTCAATTTGTGGTCTACTGGGACTCCTAGTTCCCTTTCACACATAGTCTCATTCAGCCACATGTGCCCCATCCTATATCTATGCATTTCATTTTTTCTACCTAAGTGCAGTATCTTACATTTCTCCCTGTTGAAGTTCTTTTTGTTAACTTTGGCCAGCTTTCTAATCTATTAAGGTAATTTTGATCCTGTCCTCTGAGATATATACAAAACATAAATTATTTCTATATTTAGACTTGGGTCCCATGTTCAAGATAGTTCATTATGTATATGCAAATATTCCAAAAAAATTAAAAAAAAATCTAAAATCCAAAACACATCTGGTCCCAGCCAGAAGTATAAGGGAAAAGCAACCTGTATAATCCAATTGCTTTATTTGAAGAAAGATTTCAGTATATGGCTATGTACTTCAGAAAAGTGCTGAGGAGAGTACTTTCATTTTGGATCTGCCAATTAATGGCCTTGAGAAATAAAGCATTTTAGGATTCCATAGGCAGGGTGCCGCAACAAAAAATATCCAGTCTCCATTGAATAATAATTAACCTACCCAAGCCATCAATCATGATGGTGGGGTGGAACTAGTAGATGCCCAGCAGGAAGAGAAATCTAACCAAACTTTCTCTCAAACATGTTAATTTTGAATGAGCAGGGACCCACCCACTCCCATACTTTTAATGATAAAGTATTCAAGCATATGAACCCCCACCTGCAATTGGAAGTGGCTTGACCCAATAACAATTTACCACCTCCCCTGCAATTGGTGTGAGCTACATTTATTGGAACAAAAGACCATTTTGAAAAACTCATGTGCTAGCAATTATGCTGTGAAAAAGTTATCCGTCTTTTCAAAACATACACTGTTCCCAGTTGAGTTCAGAGACAGGGTCAGAGAAACAGACCAGTCACTGAACAAAAGAGGAAACATCTTGAACCATATGCTGTTCCAACTGAGGTTTGCAGGCAGGGTCAGAACAGAAGAGCACCCAAGCAGACCAGGAGCAGGAGCTCAGAGAGTTCCAAGTGGAACTTAACAAAGTCCCAGGTTGATTAGGCACTTCCAAGTAGGCCAGGTTCTTGTGCTGCTCCATAAGGACCAGCAGTTCACTGAAATCTGATAATCTAGTTAGGACAGTAAAGTCCAGCAGCAGCCCAGGGAAACCTCCTTATGGTCAAATGTTATTTTTTGGGACTACAGCTCCCAGAAACAAGCTATCTTTGAGGGCTCCCCTTTTCACCCCAATGACATGAATGACTGAAACCCAACTTGATATATTGCTTTAGTACTACAGCTGTACCAAGTTACTTTTTTAGATCCTGATTTTGCTTTTGTATTGTTTTAAATTTGCTGTGCACTGTCTTGAGTCCCTATACTGGGAGAAAGGCAGGACATAAGTAAATAAAATAATAATGACAGTGACAACAATAATCATAAGAATAAGAATTGTCAGAATCCCCTGGTGATTGAAGGATTCTGAAAGTGAGGTGTCCAAAAAGAAAAAAAGAGTAACTTTCTTCATATCTGGTTCTGTGCATATTTCTGAATGAACATTTTTGGTCCAGAACTCCAAGAATTACCCAGCCAGCATGAGCACCAAATCAATATTTCCATCTGGAGTTTTTCTTTCGGCTATTCATTAATTCATACAGAAAACTCTGAATCAAAGATGTACATCCATAGAAGTAACTACTTATTCCTTACCATTTCCTCATCTTTTGTGGGAGGCAGCCTCCTCACTCTATCATTTATCCTATATAAATAAATTTATTATTATTATTATTATTATTATTATTATTATTTTGTCAGGTTCGGTTCTTTGTCAGTAGTGAAGAAGAGTCAAGAAGTTCCAGAATCCCTTTGTCACCCATAAGTATTTATGGACCCAGAGGACCTACAACTATCTTTCGCTTTCTCTTACTCTAGCAAACAAACACACAAACAAACCAACAATCATTTTCATTATTTTTAACCTTGCTTTCAAGCTGAAGCTTATTCTGAGATTTAGCCCTCCTGACCTTTTTCTTGCAAATATTGACTATTCCTCTGTACTCTTCCTAGGTGACTTGGCCATTTGATTCCATTTCTTGTACAAGCCCCTTTTAGCCCACAATTCATCTGAAAGCCCCTTATGCACCTACCCTGGATAGCAGTCTAGACAGGCATATAAGTTCACCTGGGGCCCATTCACACTAGACAATTATAGCACTATCATTCCATGTTACTGGCCATATTTCCAGCCTGTGGAATTCTGTGGAATTCTGGGGCACTAGAGGAGCTCTTTGGCTAAGACTCTAAATGCCCCTTGCTGAACTTCCAATCACAGGATTGCACAGGATGTTGCCTTGCCTGTTTTGTAGATCTGGTCTTTACTGTTGCTCCAACTTTAGTTTACACTCATATTTCATGCTGTTTATCATCGTGACAACTATATACTCACCCTGCTTTAGCCAAATGTTTGAAACCATTATGTCTTACAGTTTAGAGAATATCAACTGGGAGGGCATTTCTCAGAGAAGGGTGCCATCAGTAAAGGGGATCCATATCTTCTTGCTGTCTGCTGGGCTACAATATGCTCCTGGCTTTTACTCCCACCATTTCAGCAGGATATCTTTGCTGGTGGAATGGTTCCTCTAGTAAAATGATCCACTAATAACTCTGAGCCATACTGCTCATATAATTTGTGGTGGTGATGCTGTTGTCTTGCATTCTGCCACCATAGAGACTATGGAGAGTATCTCAGGGATACTTAAATCAGTTTACCTCAATCCTGTTTAACCCTTAACTCAGGTGGCATCCTGAGATTATCGCAAGGTTTTTGGCTCCAATTTTGCCACCTGAATACATCCTGGGTCCATCCCCTCTTCCAGAGCCACCTCTCACTGCTCTTTTCAGATCAGGGAGCTTTCTGGCTTGACAAAATGGCTGCCAGAGCCCTCCTGGAAGCAGAGATGGGCCCAGGATGTATTCAGGCAGCAAAATTGGAGCCAAAAACCTTGCTATAATATCAGGATGCCACCCTAATTAAGGGTTAAACCAGACTGGGGTAAGCTTATATAAATATCCCTGCTATGAGCTCCTACCCTGTTTCCCCGAAAATAAGACATCCCCATAAAATAAGACCTAGTAGAGGTTTTGCTGAATTGCTAAATGTAAGGCCTCCCCTGAAAGTAAGACCTAGCAAAGTTTTTGTATATAAATATATATATATATATATATATATATATACAGTACATAATAAATGTCCATTTTTTGTTCAACAATAAATGTGAATTCTTCTTCATGGAAAAATAAGACATCCCGTGAAAAAATAAGACCTAGCACATCTTGGGGAGCAAAAATTAATATAAGACACTGTCTTATTTTTGGGGAAACACGGTATAGGTGTTATCTTTACTATAGGTTCACACTCTTAATCAATAGTACCTTGTTCTAAAGAAATGAAGCAGACTTGTGTGAATGCAAACCCAAAGAAAGCCATTCCTCCAGAGTACTTACCTGTATGCTCTAAAGTGAGTGTCAGGGGATATTTTTCTTGAAAGAAGGAGGCCTCTCATTCTGTTCACTTGAATAGACCTGCTGTTCAAATTTTGACTACACAGAGGTGTTGCCTAACAGAAATGGGGGAAGATTACATTTTTAAACACTCTGGGGGGTGGGTGGGAGCAATTTCTACAGTTATGGCCTCAGTTTGAACCATACAGCAAAATATAGCAAACCATTTATTACATTAAACTGTGATCACACAATCCAGCAGACAGCAATTTTAGTGTTCCGTTTTGCAGATTTTTGTTTGAATGGATAATAATAAAGCTTTTATTGATTTTGTTTTGTTTTGTTTTTGTTTAAAGGCTAGGTTTCAACAGGAAGAACTGCATATTCCCCCCCCCCCTATTTTTTTGCTCTGAGGTTAACCACATATAAGCCATGCTTTGAAGAATGAAACTAGTTACAGTAATCTATATGCAAGCTGTAAGGTTTGGATTCAATGCTGACTTCCTTTGGTCTTTCCATGTTTCTGCTTTCTCTAGGAGTCATCATTCTTCTGAAAACCTACACAAAAATTAAGCAGCATGGAGCACTGAATTGGAGGCATTAATACCTACTGCCTTATTGTGAACCAACCAAGGCCATGGCAAAAGGAATGAGAGCTGCACCACTGATGTGTTTTAAAATCTAGCTGTTCATAAACTGAAAATGGAATCATGATGACTGACAACAGTGCAGTGGAATAAGCTATGGTGCAAATATATCAAAGACTGTTCTGATTTATAGAATCATAGAATCATAGAGTTGGAAGAGACCACAAGGGCCATCCAGTCCAACCCCCTGCCATGCAGGAACTCCCAGTCAAAGCATCCCCGACAGATGGCCATCCAGCCTCTGCTTAAAGACCTCCAAGGAAGGAGACTCCAATTTGATTTGATATTTTATTGGGATTTGATATTTTAGAAATACTCATATAACTGTAAAAACAAACATCTCACTTATGATGGTGCATATCTGCCTAGTAACTTGGTGTGACTGATTATAAGCTAAAGAAGGCAAGTATTATCATCTACAGGCAGGTTCAAAAGACACAATAAAATGGAGCTGTGACAAACAGGAATTATCAAAAGATTTATGGAATCTATGAATCTGAAAGGGTGAGGTCTTTGTTTGAGAATATGAAAGGAAGCTGGGATGTATCACAACCTATGTGGCACCTCATCTTCACAAAGAGGATGGAGTTCAGTATCTGTGTGGACAGTGTCATCACATAGGCTGGGAACACATGTCATGATAAACCAAGATTCTATAGACATGCTAGGAAATTGGAAGCATGCTTGTACACATTATTTATCACTTCCACTTGAAGTTGGGTCTTCTTTTTGGCTGTTAATGTCCCAGTCTATCAGGAGGTAGTATTCATTCTTGTCAGTCCCCTAACAAAACAGAGAAATAACCCAGGATTTCTTGTACAGTTACTTCTCTGGCAAGCTAGCTCCTTCCTTATTCTTCTTGATCCAGATCTGCCAATAACCAAACATAGGAGCTTATCCCATGGACAAATAAGCCGGCTTACCTCTTCCAGCTTGAATTCAGGATCTGGGAACCTCCAGCCCCAGCTCCAGCCCCAGCCCCCCCCCCCCCCCGGATGTTATCATACCTAAATCACCACCTAGCTATGTGGGATGCTGCCACCTGGATGCATTCTGGGTTGAAGCCTCACCTAGCCAGCACTTTTTCAAAGTCAGGGAGCTTCTGACTTCAAAAATTGGCCTTCTGAACAAGGCTTTGATCCAGGATGCATCCAGGCAGTGGCATCCCACATAGATAGGCAGTGATTTAGGTATGATAACATCCTGGAGCATCCCAGATCTGGAAGAGATAAGCCAGCTTATTTGTTCATGGGATAAGATCCATAGTTTGTTTAGCCACTTTTTTATTTAACAGACCTTTGGCTCTTAATTCAAAAGGGTGTTTTAATGTGGCATCCTGTTCTTTTATATTCTTTAAATTATGTTTTCAATGTGTTTCAAATTGTTTTAACCTTGTGATTTTAATACAATTGTTTGCTTATTTTTTTAAAAAAAATGTATAATAAGATTTTAGCAGTACTATGTTTTAATGGCTTGGGTCCTGTGCTGGGAGAAAGAATTAAGCAAGTAAATAAGTAAATAAATTTCAATAATATCACTGATTTTGCAGCACAGCTTCCCTTTTAGTGGCCCAGTCCACTCAAGGAAAGACTATGGGGAATGTCAACAGTTTTTATGCAGAAACTCTTGAGGCAATGCTAAAAATGCACATGCATGTTTACAGTAGGGAAAATGTGTACCAGAGTAAACCCAGTTTATGTATGGGCTGGGAAAGAAAAGGGTGATTTAATTCTGAGAAGCACAAGAAAAGTGCAGCAGTTATCCTTGAAAATATCTTAAAAGTACCAGATCCTGTCTGATATTGGCAGCTGGGCTGGGCCAGCTCTAGTTAGTACTTGGATGGGAGACCACCAACAAATACCCGGTGCTGGATGCTATATTTCAGAAGAAAGAACTGGGAAAACCACCTCTAGGTATTCCTTCCCTAAGAAAACCTTACAAGCCAATGGCAAATTCCATGAAAAGGCAGAAAACTGCTCCATCAGTAAAGTAATATTACTGTATATTTTACTGCCAGGAAAGCAGAGATATACTTGTGGGATTTTCTCCTACAAAGGACAAAATAATCTGAAGGGGCTATACATCAATCTGTGTGTAGGGGCACCATTTGATCTTTTACCTTAGGTAGCAAAGTACCATCCTGATTGTGATAGCATTTGGATACCATCCTGGATCACAATTGTGAGCCCTTCAGAAAACAACAAGCATTTGAAACAAAATCCTCTTTATGATCTTACATATAGTGGGTGTTTCCAGTTCCTCAGGACTCTGAAGAATTCCTGTGAGAAAGTGTCACCAAGGTTGCTGCCTTGGTCATATATTTCTTAGAGTTTAATTGTTCTGCCTCCTCATTATATCAAATGACAGTTTAATCCCACTTGCTCACAATATATTGACAGCAGGTGATATGGTTTGTTTTCCCATTGTTTATATATGACCATATTTCATCACAGCATACATGGCTGAGAGAAAAAAAACATAGCAAAGTTGGACAATGGCAGCAAGAGTTCAAAAATAATTTGAAGAATCTTAATTTTTAAAGCATATACGATTCTTTTTTAGGACAAAATATGGTTCACAAATGAGAAATTGTAAGGAAGATAGGTTAGAAAGAAACAGGCAAAATCTGAAATCATTTTTTTTTGAGTAATCCCACACATTTGTATGATCCAATTTATGTCAAGAAGAAGCCCCTGCAACAAGAACTCCAGCTCCCAATAAATAAGACAAATACTATTATTTAAGTTACTGACCTTTATATAGACCAGATAACAGACATGTTGCAGCTTTGGTGATCATAGCTATGATCCATCAATGTTTCATGTCATTTTGCTTAGAAAAAAATTAATAAAAAACAATATAAATAGCCTTACTCCCATCTTCTCAGGTCCCATAGCAACTATGAGGGTGTAGTGTTTTGTGTCCAGACACCATGGATGGGAGGCCTGGCTCTGCAATAAAGCATCTTCACACAAGTTGTGGTGATACCATGGCCACTTATGCATCACAAGACAATTCTATGTACAGTGGACCCACTGCATCAACGAGCTAGCAATCTACAAATTTGAGCATTTCTGGCTCGCCAGGCCCCATATTATTCAATGGTAGCATGTATGCATGGATACCCACATGTTGCAGCCATTGAATAATAAGCTGCATGACAATCCATGTTTTTTCCACCTGTGGGGGAAGGGGAAACTGAACCCACATGGATGGGAAGCTTCACTCTATGTGCAGTTACTGAAATAATTACTAGAATTGTAATGGAAATACAACCAATTTTGTTCAAACAAAAGAATTTAAGGGGTATCACTATGGTGATAGGCCTCTGTGATCCACAGGCCCACCTATACACTGAAAAATGTTTGATGTGAACAGGTTTTCGCACTCAACTAGAAATGTTCAGTCCATGTTTCACAAATTATTTCAAACCAGTGAGTGAACTTCAGACAGTCCTCACATCTGCAGCTCACAGATATATGCTCCTCTAGTCTCTGGCCAAAGTTTCTTTGTTTCTCGTGCTCTTTATCCGTGGCCCATGATCAGCTTCAACTATTTTATAGATATCTCCATCTTATTTCATTGATCTTGGCCTATTACTTTCCTATGTTATTCTGTAAACTACTATTTTGTGCTATTCCGCCTGCCTTCACACTATAGAATGATTCCATTTTAACTGCATAGTGAAAGGCTAATCAGTTGAGCATTACCCACAACTTCCCTATCATTCCTTACTGCATTGCTATGTAGATGGACTTTAGATTTCTTGTAGGGTTATGATTATATTCTGGTTTTACAGTGGGAAGCCTATTCTAGTGGTGACAATCAGGCATTATATATTATTTTCTGTGTACCCTTTTCGAAAAATGTCAGTGGAGAATTAGAATCTTATAGAAGATTTCTTTTTGTTTAGTGTTTTTTCCCCCATACACACTGTGAAAATATCAAGAAACAGCTATTGCTTTTTCTAGCAGCAAAGAGTTTTCCTTCCTCCCTAAGTGTGTGTGGTCTGAGTCGGATTATCCTCATCTTGGCATGGCTGGCTAAGAGTGTTCCTTTGTACATCCCATCTCACAGGAGCGTGCATTGGCAACTACAGCCTGGTAATGTGGACACTGCAGTGCCAGTTTTTCAAAGATCAGAACATGCTGCCTTAAAAGCATTGACGTGATTAGACTATGGTATGTTTGCTCTAAATCTCCCTTTACCATCAACACAAACAGTACCTATGTACAGTCATTCTGGGGCAGTTTTGGGGTCTGTGGACAGATTACTAAGTGTTCTGGAAAGTCATGAGAGAAAAAGCATGGAATTGCATATTTCTTGCTCCATTTAAATAGAACACCAAAGAACCCTCGATTCTTTCTGGTCACACAGAAGCATCCTTTGAACTGATATTATTACGTATGCAAAATGAATGATAGAAGCAAATCCTTAAAAGATGAAAAAAATTTTTTTTGTTCTTTCTATTTTTCTGAAAAACACAAATATGAGGGTAACACCATTTGTACTGGTTTTGACATTTCATATGCTTGCAGAAAAATTGTCATGGGACACAGGAGTATTAATTTTTGCATGTATTATTCAAATGGATACGCCAATGAAGATATTCTTCCATTGACTAAATCATGTTTATGGACATTTGACAAATGTGCACAGTGTTTCTTACATATTTGCAAGTTTACCCATGTTGTTAAATACATTTTCCTCCTTTACAGAATGTATCAAAAGCCTAAACACTAATGACCTTCAGAAATGAAATTTCAGTTTCATCCACAAGACTGAACTAAGGCAAATTTTAAAAAGAAGGAAGAGGTGGAATGAATTTTTCCCACTTTCCTAATGCTGATTGAAGGAAGGAGACTGAGTGGTGATTTTGACTTCAGAATGGAATTAGAACACCTTCCAGCCCTCTCCAACTCCATGGAATGCACTCTTCCTGTGCCACAGCCATGAGATATTATCCTATGGACTGCTGGCAGCTTGGAGACAGACTTTGCTTTGAACTAGCACTGAAGAATATCCCAGATTGTTTACTCAACTCAAAAATATTTATGGTTGAATTTCGCTGCAGTCAGGTGAATAGACTTTATGAATTCTGTATTTATCATGTTAGTGAAACAACATTTTTTAAAAATTAATTAATAAAGAGAGTGAGGCATTACTGGATAATTTTTTTAAAAATCCTGTATCGAACAAGTGAGATGTAATGTCTTCGTCCTTTTAAAAACCCTTCTCAAAATATTCCAATATTTTAAAAAACCATCTTTTTTTCAATATAGAAAACTGCTTTCTGTACAGTTAAGTTACCTTGTCAATCTGTAGCAAAACTTGCTTGTCAAGATTTCATTTGACTGAATAGAGTAAAGCTACGTATTAAATTATCTTAGTGAGTTTTACAATAACCAAGAGTATAATTGTAGAAGGAAAGCTTGTTGTAAAACACAAAATTAAGAGCCAGAAACATAGCCCATCACCTTTGAGTGCACTACAGCTCATTGAAGTTTTAAAGAATCACAAGGTTTCTAGGCTTTACAGTGAAGAAGGAGAAGGAGAAGGAGATTTATTTCTAGCCCGCCCAATCACGAAGAATTCGGGCAGTTACAATAATAAAATACACTGAAGTTACAATAAAATCAAACCCTAAACCTCCCCTGCACCCCATTCCCAGTACTAAAATAGAATTAAACGGTAATAGTATAAAAACATTACAAACATTGAAAACATTAACATTAAAGACATTACACAAAGACAAAGAAACAAGCGGGGAAGGATAGGTGGATACGAGGGTAGATATCTCAATATCTGGGGAGAGTAACTAAGTTGGAAAGGCCTGCCGGAAGACATCCATCTTGAGTGCTTTCTTAAAAGCTCTCAGAGTGGAAATATGACAGATCTCCTTCAGCAGGTCGTTCCATAATTTTGGAGCAGTAGTAGAAAAAGCCCTCTGGGAAATTGATGTTAGCCTAGATTTTTTTTACTGTAATAAATTTCTTCCTGAGGACCATAGAATGCAGGATGGACAATAGGGAAGAAGGCGTTCCCTCAAGTATTCTGGGCCCAAGTCATGTAGGGCTTTCAAGGTAATCACCAATACTTTGTACTTTGCCCGGAAACTAATAGGCAGCCAGAGTAGGGACTTCAAGACCAGTGTTATATGGTCATTCCTAGAAGTTCCCATAATAATAATAATAATAATAATAATACATTTTATTTATACCCCGCTCTTCAGCCAAAGCTATCAGAGCGGCTTACAATTTGTTAATTAGACAATTAAGTCCCCTCAAGATGGTGGTTGAAGGAAGGGCTCTTCTTGCTTCCAGCAGGAGGTGGCCTGCCTTTCTCTCCCCTCAAGATGGTGGTTGAAGGGAGGGCTCTTCTTACTTCCAGCAGGAGGTGGCCTGCCTTTCTCTCCCCTCAAGATGGTGGTTGAAGGGAGGGCTCTTCTTGCTTCCAGCAGGAGGTGGCCTGCCTTTCTCTCCCCTCAAGATGGTGGTTGAAGGGAGGGCTCTTCTTTCTTCCAGCAGGAGGTGGCCTGCCTTTCTCTCCCCTCAAGATGGTGGTTGAAGGGAGGGCTCTTCTTGCTTCCAGCAGGAGGTGGCCTGCCTTTCTCTCCCCTCAAGATGGTGGTTGAAGGGAGGGCTCTTCTTGCTTCCAGCAGGAGGTGGCCTGCCTTTCTCTCCCCTCAAGATGGTGGTTGAAGGGAGGGCTCTTCTTACTTCCAGCAGGAGGTGGCCTGCCTTTCTCTCCCCTCAAGATGGTGGTTGAAGGGAGGGCTCTTCTTGCTTGCAGCAGGAGGTGGCCTGCCTTTCTCTCCCCTCAAGATGGTGGTTGAAGGGAGGGCTCTTCTTGCTTCCAGCAGGAGGTGGCCTGCCTTTCTCTCCCCTCAAGATGGTGGTTGAAGGGAGGGCTCTTCTTACTTCCAGCAGGAGGTGGCCTGCCTTTCTCTCCCCTCAAGATGGTGGTTGAAGGGAGGGCTCTTCTTGCTTCCAGCAGGAGGTGGCCTGCCTTTCTCTCCCCTCAAAATGGTGGTTGAAGGGAGGGCTCTTCTTGCTTCCAGCAGGAGGTGGCCTGCCTTTCTCTCCCCTCAAGGTGGTGGTTGAAGGGAGGGCTCTTCTTGCTTCCAGCAGGAGGTGGCCTGCCTTTCTCTCCCCTCAAGATGGTGGTTGAAGGGAGGGCTCTTCTTGCTTCCAGCAGGAGGTGGCCTGCCTTTCTCTCCCCTCAAGGTGGTGGTTGAAGGGAGGGCTCTTCTTGCTTCCAGCAGGAGGTGGCCTGCCTTTCTCTCCCCTCAAGATGGTGGTTGAAGGGAGGGCTCTTCTTGCTTCCAGCAGGAGGTGGCCTGCCTTTCTCTCCCCTCAAGATGGTGATTGAAGGGTAATCAATCTGGCTGCCATGTTTTGTACCAACTGAAGTTTCTGAACTTGGCACAAGGGTAGCCCCATGTAGAGCGCATTACAGGATTCCAATCAAGAGGTTACCAGTGCATGTACTACTGTTTCTAGGTCCCTCAGCTCCAGGAAGGGGCACAATTGGCATATCAGACAAAGCTGATAACAGGTGCTCTTGACTGTTGCATCCACCTGCTTCAGTCTGAGACATAGAGAAATATAATTGAGTGTCATCACCGTACTGATAACACGCCACCCCATGTCTCTGGATGATCTCACCCAGTGGCTTCATGTAAATGTTGAACAGCATTGGAGACAGAAACGCTCCTTGAGGGACACCTGATTTGAACTCCCTCTTGGCCGAACAACTGTCCCCAAGCGACACCATCTGGAACCTGCCCTTGCAATATTTCACAGATGAAAACCGGGGCACAAGTTCACAATAACAAAGGCTATTAATGAGGAAGAATACACAAGCTAGGAGAGGCTATAGCCATTTGCTTTTGCCTGACTCTACAAGATTGGCAAGATGCTTCCTTTCATTTCCTCTCCCCAGCTGAGTTAAGTGAATGCAACTTACACCTGTACTTAGACCTCAGTTTGCAGCAACTGAAGTAATCTTGAGGACAAAAGGGAGAAACATACTGCCCCAAAAGGGCTGATTGGGGCCTCCCCGGGGCTCCAATCCACCCTGCCGCTGGCTCAAATAGAAAATATCTGCTCCTTTTTAGGCCAGTAAAGGGCTGACTTAGACAGCCCCCGCACAAACCAGGGAAGTGTCCATGCCCACCAGGGGAATGTGTTGTCAAAATGCCATGTCCCCACACCAGCTTGAAGCCACCCCCATCTAGTTGGCTGGGCATCTTCCAGGCATCTTGGGAACATGCGCTGTCAAAACACCACTCCCCCAAGTTGCCCAGAAGCTGACTTTTCCAGGCTGTCTGTTCGACCCCAAAGAGGAAAAGTGGGAGAAGGACACAGCACCTGCAACATTTTTAAATAGCTGAAAAAGCTGCATGGCAGAAGTGGGACTCTTTCTGCCAAATTGAGACAATTAGAGAAAATGCATATATGTGCCTTCATGTCACTTATGGTTTTCCTAGACAAAGAATACTTCAATGTAGTTTTGCCAGATCCTTCCTCTAAAGTATAGCCTATCGAACCCGGGACTCATTGGCACTCTCCCATCCCAGTACTAATCAGGATTGACCCTTCTAAGCTTTTGAGATGGGTTCTGGTGCCCCTAGGGTATTTAAGTTCTCTTATGCATCTGCAGATCCCAGGTTTTGACTTCATGGAATCATAGAATCATAGAATTGCAGAGCTGGAAGAGGCCACAAGAGCCATCCAGTCTAACCCCCCATCTTGCAGGAATTCACAATCAAAGCATCCCCAACAGATGGCCATTCAGCTTCTGTTTAAAGACCTTCAAGGAAGGAGACCTCACAATGCTTCGAGGGAGTGTGTTCCTGGAGTTTCCATCCATTGTTCTGTTTCCTACTGTCTGGAGCAGCAGAAAACAAGTTTGCTTCATTATCAATGTGACACCCCTTCAAACACTTAAAAAGTGCTTAATAAATTTAATACAAATTTAAAAAAAATACTTAAAGAGGGCTATCATGTCACCCCTTAACCATCTCTTCTCCAGGCTAAACATACCGAGCTCCCTAAGTCATTCCTCATAAGGCAAACTCTTCACCACTTTTGTCACCCTCATCTGGACACGCTCCAATTTGTCAACATCCTTTCTGAATTGTGGTGCCCAGAACTGGACACAGTATTCTAGCTGAGGTCTGACCAAGACAGAATAGAGTGGCAATGTTACTTGATATTTTAGACACTATACTTCTATTGATGCAGCCTAGAATCTCATTGGCCTTTTTAGCTGCTGCATCACACTGTTGACTCATGTGCAATTTGTGGTCTACTAGCACTACTAGATCCCTTTCACATGTAGTCTTCTCAAGCCCCATCCTACATTTATGCATTTCATTTTTCTGCCTAAGTGCAGTACCTTACATTTCTCCATGTTGAAATTAATTTTGTTCGCTTTGGCCCAGCTTTCTAATCTATGAAGGTCATTTTGAAGTTTGATCTTGTCCTCTGTGGTATTATCTACACCCCCTAATTTGGTGTCATCTGCAAATTTGATAAGCATGCCCTCTATTCTTTCATCCAAGTCATTGATAAAGATGTTGAATAGCACTGGGCCCAGGACAGAGCCCTGTGGCACCCCACTGGTCACTTCTTTCCAAGATGAAGAATAGCCATTGCTGAACACTCTTTGGGTTCGGCCAGTCAACTAATTACAAATCCACTTAACAGTTGCCTTGTCTAAACCATATTTTACTAGCTTGTTTGCAACAATGTCATGGGGAACCTTGTCAAAGGCTTTACTGAAACCAAGGTATGCAATATCCACAGTGTTTCCTTTATCTACCAAACTGGTTATTTTGTCCAAAAAAAGAGTGATCAGATTAGTCTGATATGACTTGTTTCTCAGAAACTCATATTATTATTATTTTTGTGATTATGACATTGCTTTCTATATGTTCACTGACTCCCTGTTTAATGATCTGCTCTAGATCATTTCCTGGTATTGATATCAGCGATAATGGTTGGGGTCCTCTTTTTTCCTCTCTTTGAAGATGGAAATGTTTGCCCTCCTCCAGTCTGCTGGGACTTCTCCTGTTCACCAGGAGTTCTCAAAAATTCTTTCCAATGGCTCTGAAATTACATTGGCCAGCTCTTTTTAAACCCTTGTATGTAGGTCATCTGATTATCTGGCACCCTTTTCCTTTTGTGAGAAGACTGGGAGCAAAGAAGGCGTTGAGTAATTCAGACTTTTCGCTGTGCTCTGTTAGCATTTCACCATCTTCTCCATGTAATGGCCCTACCATTTCCTTCTTCTTCTTTTTGCTACAGACAAACCCAAAAGAGCCTGAGCTCATTCTGCACTTTATCTTTTCTTACTTTATCTGTACACATGCTATCTATTTGTTTGAATTCTTCTTTGGTGATTTCCCCCTTTTTCCATTTCTTATACATGCCCTGTTTAAAATTTAGCTCAGTTAAAGTTCCTTATTCATCCATCCTGGTTTCTTGAGATACCTCCCATTTTTCTTCCCCATTGGAACTGTTTTAATTTGTGCCTTCAGTATCTCCCTTTTGAGAAACTCCCATCCAACCTGAACCCCCTTCTCTTTTACTATTCCTGACCATGGGATCACCCTAGTGTTTTCCTCTGTCTACTGAAATAATCTTTCTTAAAGTCTAGAATGGGTGTCTGACTATACCTGGTTTCTCCTTTGCACTGTATAACAAACTCCAGGAGAACATAGTCACTCCCGCCTAAGCTTCCCACCACTTGCACTTCATTAACCAGGTCATTCCTGTTGGTAAGGATCAGATCTAAAATTGCTGATCCCTTTGTTGCCTCTTCCACCTTTTGAATAATGCAATTGTCTCCCAGGCAAGTAAGGAATTTGCTAGAACTTGAGGTTTTGGCTGAGTTTGACTTCCAACTGAATTTGACTTTGTTTTACCCAGATATGTATCTTCAGTCCCTCTGCTCTCTCATCCCTGTCCATCTTGGCCCAGGCCAGTTCAGCAGCAGGAAATACTATAGCAACACTCTGAAACATTACTTTTTGGGAGGAACTTTCTAAGTCAGGCCACTAGCTGTGTTGGCTGGGGTATTTTCTGGAGAAATGTAGTCTTAAAAAGTAACTTTTCCAGGTTCTAGATCTAGGCAAATTTAGGCCTCTCTGGTCCCCACAGAGGCCTGGAGGGTTTGCTAGCCAAGAGCTATTTGCCACTGATGTGCAGTATACCTCATCAGTCCTGCAGCTTTCTTCAACTAATCTAGCTTTGCTGCTGAAAACATCCTGTGAGAACTATTTTACTACTAATTACTGAGAGAATCAGAGCTCATAAAGAAGAACACACCATCCCCAGGACCACTGGAAAGTCCAACTGCTGTGCAAGTTCCCAGTCTTCCTTCCCAGTTGGTAGGGGCCCTTGGATTGGGAAGGGAATGTGTTTAACCTGGTCATTTCCTCCATTCTGGCTTGGCTTTTCAGCTCCTTCTGGCAGTTTCAGTGTGTCAACTTTCATCAGCACAGATTGTGCACACTCCTGAATCCACAGGAAGTGCCTGTAAAACATCTGGATTTTTAGATTGTTCCATTGTCTAAAAAACGGTTCACCCTGTAGTGATGATAAAAACTGTTACATCTTGGATGGAAAAATGGTGAGAGTTCAATTTAGGATTGTGAAGCCAGGGCAAGAGTTAGAGAAAAAGAAGCAGGAGCTGTGCAAGTAAGGAAGTGTGGAGAGAAGCCCCTAAGCTTGATAATGATGAAGATTAAGGAAGACTATAAATGATTTAGCCTTCTTTTGATAGACTCTCAACCTCTGTGAAATAAAAGAACACAGCTCTCTCTTTCATCTTCTTTCACTTAGGGTGCTCATTCCCACAAGTCTATTTGAAGGAGCAATTGATCCCCACATCACTCTGCCCTGCTGAAGCCTCTGGCAGAAGCTGTCCTTCTCATGTTCCCTTTATCTGAGATGTATCAGATCATGCAAAAACCACCAATATGAATGGCTCTGAAAGGGGATGAGACAAATTAAGGAAGGGTAAGCCTATCAGTTGCTACTAGTCCCTAGTGACTATGTATAACCTCCAGTAGCAGAGTCAATATGCCTCTGAATACCAGTTGCTGGGAACATGGGTAGAAGGGCATGGGTTCTTCTTGTGGGCTTTCCAGGAGCATCCAATTGGCTATTGTAAGAAGGGAATGCTGTCTCAGTTAGGCCTTCTGTCTAGTCCAACATGGTTGTTCTTATGACATGTCAAGCCCTTCACAGACAAGTCATAGGAACTTGTAAGATGAAGATATGTGGATTGTGACTTTATTTGAACTGCACAATTATATGTAAATCCTCCAGAAAAACATTTCAGTGTTTTATACATTGCCTAGCCTGATGCTGATATCATTCCCACAGTCAACTGTAAAGAGACAAGTCCATTATAGATTAAAATTAAGTTATATCAATCTATAGCTAATATTCAACAGTTTTCATACAATTTAAATGCCAAAACTGCCCTACTTCATAATATAACCAGAGATCACATATTTAAACAACCCCCCAATCAAAACTACCTGTTCTTGGGAAACTAGCATTTTAAGTAATATGTGTAGCCTAAAACCCTTCACTCTATGACCGGTTAGATTTCTTTGTACATGGAGCACGTGATATGGTACAGCTTTCAAACATGCCTTCTAAGCAAGTGCAGTCCCAAGAGTCCATGCAGTTATGCCTTAAGGAGTTATCTGTAGTGAGATAATAAATGAAGTATGGTGCCTAATTATTTCGATTGAACAACACAAACCACGTAACATTTCAGCTGTGGCTTTGCTTCCAATTGCACACAATTAGAGCACATATCAGTGTTCCATTTTTCATCACTGACAAAAACCACACATCCTAATTTAGAACCATCTGGTCTCTAGACAACAGCAGCCCATATGATCAGAAGGCAGTTTCCATAGATCACTATGCATCCATCCCCATATATTCTTGTGGGGGAGATGACACTTCAAAATTCAGCCCAACCTCAAATGCCTCCAAAGATCTTTGCAGAAATATTTATTTGCTTGCTGAAGTTTAAATGTGGCACAACAGCATGCATCACATCAGGCAGGACTATGTATAGGTTTGTCTTTGGGTGTTGTTAACGGTATCTTTCATTTCATTTGGGTTTGATATGTTTACAAACTAATAAATATGATTTATAAAAAGTGCCTGTGGTTCACTAATTACTGCACATATGGTGCTTTCGTTTTGTAAAACTGGCATTTGCATTCTATTATGATTATGTCTCTGTTCACCAGTGCTAATTAGTCTGATTAGGCAGATAACTTTAACCATTATTAGAACTCAAATACTGAGAAGTTTGAATGCAGAGGGGTAATATTCATCTTCTGTAGAGGCAGGTCAACAATAAAAAAAAATTCTGTAGAGTGACTGATAGATTTATAGATAGATGTTTAGATAGATAAATAAATAGATAAATCACAAACAGAAACATTTTCACATATAGAGTTGAGCTAGAAGCATTCACGTTTAGCATCTTTGAGAAATCCAATTAAACACAGTTCCTTAGCATGAATTCATTAATCAAAGTTAATCTTTCCAATGAATACATAATTTGGAATCTGTGTCTAAAATGTTCATTAAAGGATAAACATGCTAAACATAAAAAATAGCTCTTCCTATTTGGAAGTTAGTATGCAAAATGCAAAAAACTAAGCTCAGATGAAATTTGATCCTGTTTTTGGTGTTGGAGATGGAATATATTACTCTGAAAGGTGAAATGATTCTTTATGAGATTATAGAACTTATTTGTTAATTCTCACAATAACCTGGAACTGACAGCTCAGTTTTACATTTCAATAAACACCAAGGAAACAAAGACATGAATTTGATGTCCATTACAACATACAAAAATTATTCTTGTGGGAAGAAAATAATGATCTAAATCCAATGTAACCCTGGCAGAGTGAAAATCCTCACTAGTGCCGTTGCCTTGAATTATACTTTGTATAACCAATCATCAATAGTGTAACCAGATATACAGTTACTTGTACAGTCACTTGTCAAGATGCTTTACACAAGGATCAATGCACTTAAGATTGTGTGATGTAGTGTAAAAGTTTTGCAAATAGAACTACATCATGTATCCCCTCTCATTCCACCCACCCCATAACTACCTTTCAGTTGCAGGGTTTCTACAGAGGTCTCAGTAGATGATTGAATGGTTCTGCATCTGGCTATAGAATATGCTTCCCTGGTCACTTACTGGCCATGAAAGGTGGAGTTTTGGGGGATATTTTGCTCATAGCCCAAGATCGGTAAGGAATTCCAACCTTCACAGTGACCAAAAAAGTGACCAATAGGATGGCAGCCTGTATTGGACACCTGCACTATCTCTGAAAATGAAAAGTGGCTAGCATAACAACATAACTAGATACAAGCTCATGTTCTCTACAAGTGGGGATACATTTTGCTTATGTAAAGTTTTTCCTTCCAGAAATGGCAACATTTCTTTTTCCTGTTTTGATATTTCTTGCAATACAGCTCAAAGCCTTGATGTTTATTTCATTACATCTGTGTTTAGACGAGGCAAACTAGTTCCTAAACAGAATGATCCCACAAAATGAAATATTATCCTAAGTTTTCTGAACTTGTGCCATGGTGTGGTTAGTTTCACAATTGCAAAAATGAATATCAAGCATAAGTATTCAAAAATATATTTAAATGATTGTGTCTGCCTTCTTTAGGGCACGTTACCACATAAAACATGCCACCAAATCCCTATAACAAAGAAGATTGATTACAGAATGCCAGCCAAACAGAAAGATCTATAGAACAGCCAAAAGAGACTCACTGTTTGGTTGCTCCCCAGCATAGTGCTGTATTGGAATAGCAGACTCCATATCTATGTATCTATCAATGTAGGAATGCAATTCTTTGTGTGTTTTTTCTTTCTAGCATGCCACAATAATTTAAAATGTTTGTTGCATGATGGGCAAGATTATCTGAATCTTTGTGTATTGTTAAATGATTTCTCATCCTTCTGTACTATTTGTGAAAATATAATTTAAACAAGAATCCTTGCTCAAAAAACAGTATATTTTACACAAAATGGAAAATTCTTTGTAAAAACCTTGGTTTATGTGCAAATAATACTTTTTTTAACAAAATAAAGTACCAAATATAAAACATTTTGCAGTGACTGACATGGAGGGTGAGGGAGAACAGTGTATAGATGTGTTGAGACAAGCTTTCTAATAAAGATGAGAACATATTCATAGTTAATGAGATGCTCATGGTTAACCACACAGAACATAATGGAGCATGGGGTAGAAGCCACATGCACACATATGCAGGACCACAGCACTTTAGGTTCATGGTCTTCCAAACCAAATTTACCTGGAAGGGAAGTACCCCTTCCCTCCCCATTAGTGATGGAAGAAGTAGACTTCAAATCTACGTACTGTTGCCCCTTATGGTGTATCACTCCATTGTAATGCTCTGTTCTCAGACCCCAACAAGATTCCACTCAACCAGGCAGCTCCCTGAACTTCGAAAGGCTTTGTTGAAACGCTGTTGAAAACCTTGTGGGTGAAATATTACTATTTTACTGTATTGTACTAAGATGCTTGTTACTATCTCTGTGACAAAACATCAGGTGGAAGTACAGGTCCTAGCTGGCATAATCCAGGGAAGCAGGATTGTCTTTGGTAAAATGATAACTGATTTAAAAGAGCTGAAGATCCAGTGTTCTATAAGTCTGGGAGAGACTCTCTCAAGGTCCTTTTTTTTTGTTAAAGTGAAGACAAATAAAGGAGGGGTTGTGATCTGCTTTGCTCTGGTGAACCCAAAGCCAACTGTCACCTCTGCTTGACCTTCTATGCATTTTACTCACAAAAAAGGCCATTCAGATACATTCCACTGGAGCTTAAAATGCCTATATTTCAATTCCAAAGGTCAGCCCTCAAGCTCTCTGTTCGCTCTACTGTATGACCCACTCTTTGTCTATTGCCCATTGATGTTGGCTGACTGACTCTCACACTCTGTGAATTGTTTACTATTTTTCTAGCTAACATAAGGGAAAGAGATAATTGAAATGATTTTGAGCTATGTGTCAGTTCTGATGCTGATTATACCTCCAGTGCTCAGTGCAGCTTTAGTGGCTCAAAACTCATTAAGTTTCTAGGAAATTTTAGATTGCTATGTTAACTATATCTTAATTAGTGTATTTATCTTAAGTTCCACACAAGACTATTGAGGGGGAGGGAAGCATTTTTAATCTATTTGTCTATCTCTAATATCATCAAATTAAATCACATTTCCCTCAACTCTTGCATTTAAGAACAGACCGCCCCCATTTTGGAGAAAGCCTAATGTTAACCCTTTGGAAAGAAAGTGGAATGAGTATGATTTATGAAATATTTTGAGGAATTTCTCACCTGAGAAAACAAACACAGGTGTATTAGTTCAGCTCTAACAGCAAAAAGAAACAGCACTTCTTGTTTAGACATATTTAACTCTTGATTTGTTTTTTAAATTTTTGGGTGATCATTGTGTGGTTGTCTACACTAATATGAAAAATTCAGCCTCACCTTCCACTTTCCTGATCTGCAGTGATCCCTCAGTGATTTTGTTAGTGCCATACCTTCTCAAAATAAACTGGACTCAAGTTGTACAGACTGACATACATTTTCACATGTCCAAATTCAAATCAGTATTTGAATTGATATTCAAAGGGATGCATTTTTTTTCTTCCCAGCATGCCAAAACCTATCAATTAATAGCCTTATTGTTTACCTGCCAATCTTACCAGCTTGTGTTCTGATTGGTTGTCACCCCCATCCAATCCTCTTCCCACCCTTCACATCCCAGTGGGTGATAATGTGTAAAGGCTGGAAGTCTAAATGTTTCCTTCCTCCCTTCCTCCGACTATCCCTTGACTTATTTTTAAATGTGTTTTTTTTTTTATTCACACATGCACACACAGTCACACATACACACACAGGATGGAAGGTACCCATTCCTTCACTATGATTGCTGGCAATGGAGCACTTCCCCCATTGTTGCCTTCCCAGCAGAGCCCCACTGGAAATGTTCCTCCAAAGTCAAGCAGAGGAGAGGGGAAAATCTACTCCTCACTGTTGATCTTATTGCTGGGCTCAGTTGAGAAGGGGATGGCAGCAGCCAGGTTAAAATGCTCCATTGCTGGCAATTGCAGCAAAGGAGATGGACAACTGCTCAATGATGTATCAGAGCTAATGGAGCTAATGGTAGATTGGACAACCTCTTCCTTCTTCTCCCACCCACCTGAGTGAAGGAGCGAATGAGCCAATGAATAAGGGATCATATATGTGACCAGGCACAACAACGTCTCCAAATATGGAGGGATGATTGCATGTTTTAAAAAAAAGTTTATAAAATACTAACTACATCTCCATTTCAGAAGCCCTGCCAGCTTTTGGTTACATTAAAAAAAGGTGTGTGGGATGTGTGTGTGTGCGCAATACAACCAATCTTCCTGGACTAGTCCCACATTCCAGCTAGTGCACCCACCCTGATTCCATGACAATCTTGACACACATGTAAAAAAAGCCAGTTGTTCCTAAAACTGCAGAGTAAAAAGTGAACTTTTAAAGGCACTTTTCCCATCTTCAGTTTGTAGAGACTTACCTTTTGAGTCACAGAGGCCTAATACATACGGGCACTTTAGGACACCCTCGTCACATGCTAGGGTTGCCCAGGAGTGGAGCCAATAGACACTCCGCAACCCTAGCACGAGACAAGGGAGTCCTTGCTCTGCAGCACCATACCCATGACACAAGGAGTGATGACGTCGCAGGTGCATAGCAACCAAACAGAGCTGCGTGCCTGCGATGTCATAGATATGCCCTATGGTGCTTTTTGCATCTTTTTGCATTGCAGGTATGATGCAAAAAGGACCCGCTTTTTCGGGCTTGTTTTTTTCATCCACACCTTCGCTGCTCCATTTGATTGCTGTGGCAATGGTGCAGATGAAAAAGAGGTGGCACCAGACCACCTTTTTGGGCGGTCTGTAAAGCCCCTAAACTGGCAGGTACAGTCTGATTCTAACATGCATCCTTGAAACAACTTCTTTTCCACTGGTCTTTGGTTGAATGGCTTTCACTTATATCTTAAATTTAAACAGGGATAGTACCCCTCAAAGTTTCTGCACCCCAGATGGCCTGGTGTACACTTCTCATCAATTACCATTTGTTTTAAACACTCATGCCAAACTAACTTATGACTCAGTGTGACTGGAGCTTGCATGAAAAGATGCAAACTCCAGCATTGGAAACATCAATATTCACCGCTCGTTGGTCAGAAGATCTTAGTACTTTAGCCACTAATAAATGTGAATCCTACAGATATTAACTACAAGTTGACACACATGTAAAAAAAAAAAAAAAAAAGTTAGCTGTTCCTAAAACTGCAGAGTCAAAAGTGAACTTTTAAAGTTCATATTAATGTCTTTACACCATCTTATTTTTTATCTCTCTTTGCATTCATAATTTTAAACTCAAATGAAAATTAAATTTATTTATTTTATTTTTTATACTTTATTTTTATCATATATATACAAAAAAAGATAAAACAAACATTTAGCATAGTCTACTGGATAAATAGATTGCAAATTGTATTTTCCATTTTCTAACTTAAGATTTCATAGTTCTAATCAATGGGATGACATTAGGAAGTTAGAGATAAGAGAAGAAATATGGATAAGTAATTAAATGAAAATTAAATTTAAAATGTACTCAGGTATCTTATAAAACGCTACATCTTAATTTGTGGAAGCTACTAGATTTTACTTGCAAAGTGATGAGTTTCAGGTTTTGGCAGGCTCACTGGCCTGGGAGATAGGAACCCACTAAAAGAGGTACCTTTAGTATCTGTACTCAAATTTTATAAATTTCCTGAGGCACAAACCGGAACACATAGTGGCAGGTCGAACAACATTCTCTTGAAATTCTTCCCTTGATAGTAGTAGTAGTAGTAGTAGTAGTAGTAGTAGTAATAGTAATAATAATAATAATAATAATTTATTTTTATCCCGCCCCTCTGAGTAAGCAATAGGGGCGGGTTACAACACTTAAAAACAATTAAAATGTAGCAACCCAATCTTCCCTCCCACCCCTTAAGACTGAATTAAACTGAGATAAGATTTAAAACAGTAGAATAAAACCATACAACATTAAAATGGCTCTAGTTAAAAATGCATGGGCTGCCTCGAAAATATCTGATGACTCAGTAGGTGAGGCTGGATGGACAGTTAGTGGTCACAGTTTAATCCTTGTCTGGGAAGGCTTGCCAGAAGACATGCATCTTGGCGGCTCTCTTGAAGCCGTCCAAGGTTGTGTTAAGGCACATCTCATCAGGGAGGCCATTCCACAGCCTGGGAGCAACAGCAGAAAAGGCCTTCTGGGAGGTCTGCGCCAGCCTAGTTTTCTTAGGTTGTAGGTTCTGGGTTAAGCACAAGGGCAGCCCCATGTAGAGGGGGCAGCTGGCGTATCAGCCGAAGCTGATAACAGGCACTCCTGATCGTTGCATTCACCTGACTGGTCATGTGAAGTGACGTGTCTAGAAGTACCCCCAGACTGCGAACAGAGTCCTTCGAGGAGAGTGTGACTTCATCTAGGACCGGGAGTTGTAGTCCCAAACCTGGTTTCGGGCCGGTGACTGTCAGTACCTCCGTTTTGTCTGGATTTAGCTTCAATCTGATTTCCCTCATCCAATCCATTACCGCTGCAAGGCAGTCATTGAGAGAAGAGAGATGATCTGAGCATAGGTCTGAGCAGATGATCTGGTCATAGAGAAATATATCTGAGTGTCATCAGAGTACTAATGACACTGAGCTCCATGCCTCCAAATGATCTCACCCAGCGGCTTCATGTAAATATTAAATAGCATCGGGGACAGAATGGCGCCTTGCGGGACGCCACAACTTAGTTCAATTTTGGAGGAGCAAAACATCACATGGGTTCTCTCATGAACATTGGAAGCTGGTCATGGAGCAGTATATCTGAGTGTCATCAGCATACGGATGGCACTGAGCTCCATGCCTCCGAATGATCTCCCCCAGTGGCTTCATATAAATGTTAAATAGCATTGGGGACATAATGGCACCCTGAAGGATGCCAAAGTTTAGCTCAATTTTAGAGGAGCAACTGTCCCCGAGCTTCACCCTTTGGGACCTGCCAGAGAGAAAGCAGTGCCTTCGATACCCATCTCTCTCAGCCGGTCCAAAAGAATGGCATGATCTATAGTATCATAGGCTGCTGAGAGATCCAAGAGCACCAGCAGGGTCACACTACTCCTGTCGATGCTCAAGCAGAGGCCATCTGTCAGAGCAATTATGGCAGTCTTGACTCCATATCCTGCCCAGAAGCTGGTTTGAAATGGATCAAGAAAATCGGTTTCATCCAAGATGGCTTGGAGTTGGGAGGCGACTACTCTCTCGATCACCTTGCTTAGAAACAGCAGCAAGGAAATTGATCTATAGATGTTTCTGTCCAGGGGATCAAGAGAAGGTTTCTTCAGGAGAGGCTTCACAGCTGCCTCCTTCAGACAGATTGGAATGATACCTTCCCTGAGGGACGCATTGACTACATCCCAAAAGAATGTCTTCAATGTGTCCCCTCCCTGGACGACCAGCCATGATGGACATGGATCAAGAGAACAGGTCGTCTTCCTCACACTTCCAAGGAGCTTGTCCATGTCATCAGTACTTGCAGATTGAAACTCATCCAGTAAAGTGACAACAGCGGAGTTGCTAGGTGCCTTGTTTACAGATACTGCTGAAACATTGGCGTGTAACTTGGCTCTTATCCAGGAGATTTTATCTGCAAAGTCAGTGTTAAATGCATCGCAGCAGGCCATCGTGGGGTCGAGTAGGGGATTTGGCGCAGGGGGAACCTGCGTCAGCTCCCCCACCACCTTGAACAACTCTGCTGAGCGGGACTCTGCAGATGCAATGCGTGCAGAGCAGAAGGATCTCCGCGCTGCACACAAAGCCTCCCGATAGGTGCGAAGGTTCTGCCTATGGTGAGTTCTGTCAGAGAAGAGATGAGTCTTCCGCCATCTGTGCTCTAGTCATCTTCCAGCCTGCTTCATCTCCCTGAGTTTCTCTGTGAACCAGGGCTTACAGTTAGGAGCAGGTTGGAGAGGACGCCCGGTTGAGAGCCTTGGGAAAATCGGTGATCCAAGTATTCACTAAGGCTTCGACAGAATTGCTGGCATTACCAACCATTAAACCCTCTAGGGCCTTCTGGAAATCAATTGGTTCCATTAGCCTTCGAGGGCGGACCATTCTAATGGGTCCACAATCCCCAAGGGGGTGAGGCGCAGCTTTAAGATCCATCTTGATCAGGAAATGATCCATCCATGACAATGCGGAGGTTTTTGTTACCTCTGCCCATGGATACTCCTGTTCCGTACTAAAAATCCCATTGAGTGTGTGACCCGTGCAATGGGTAGGCCCGTTGACCAATTGGGATAGGTTCATGTTTGTCATGGATTCCATGAACTCCCGAGCTGCTCCAGATAAATCGGAAAGGCTGGTCTCTAGAGGGATGTTGAAGTCACCCAGAACCAAAAGTCTGGGGGACTCCAACAGCAACTCAGAGTCCAGCTGAGTCAGCTCGGTCTGGGAGTCTGTTAAGCAATGGGGTGGCCGGTAAACCAACAGAATCCCCAAACTATCCCTGGTCTTCAGGCTGAGGTACATGCACTCGATGTGGGTTGTTTTCCAGACAGGTTTCCTGATCAAAGTTAGGTTGGTCTTATGGACTATAGCCATGCCGCCCCCCCCCCCACCGCCCACTTTCCCTTATCTGCTCACTAACCGCGCTGGCGTCTCCCAGCCAGGTCTCGGTGAAGCATGCCAGGTCAGCCTGTTCATCCACAAGATCGTGGATGATGTGGGTCTTGCCTTTGGCCAACCTGACATTGCAGAGGAGCAGATTAAAGGATTGTGGAACAGTTGGTATGTGCTCCAACCTATCTTGGGAAAAAGAGTGAACTGAAGAAGGGATAGATATTAAACATCAATCCTTACTTCTTTGGTAACATGTGTTCACTCTGTTACTGCCATACCTTCCCTGCCCCCTTATCACATTAATATTGTACCTGCTACACTTCAGATTCTAGCTTCCTCTTGGCTGGCTTCATGTCCCAGCACAAGCTCCCATATCCAGTCCCAGTAACTGACTTTAAAACTATTCAGCAATGCCCTCTCCGCCTAGATTTGATTATGGCAGTGAAAGGATTGTTAATATTTTTTTCTGAAATAAGCATTCATACATTTAAAAAATTATTAGCTCTAGAATCAAAATGCACTTAAGCCCTCTTCAGGCATTCACTAACTGAATATATCACACATGCAAGCAGAGAGAGTGGTCTACCCCTCTGTTTCTCTCTGTTGCTGCTTCTATTGCTTTCTACATGTGGAGAGCAATTTTCTGAAGAGAACTTCCCTGGTGAGTGGAGACTTCCTGTGCAATTCAGACTTGTGGCAAATCAGCTTTCCCATGGACACAGGAGTTTTCCCTCTTCAGAAAGTCGCCTCCTTATATGAAGGCCAGCGGGACTAATGATAGATGAGATGAAAGGTGGAGTACCAAAGTCTTCCCCTTGAGCGCAGATAGTCAATGAATCCTGAAGTGCATATTTCTGATTCACTAATAATCTGATTCACTGATAATCCCCCATTTTCATCAAAATATAGATGAGACTACACACCCAACCTATTCTGCATGGGAAAAGTATTGGCATCATGTTGAATAAATATGGGAGGGAATGAATTTGTCTATTAAAGGAGTTTCTGCGTAGTGGTAGAAAGAATATGTTAAAATAGTCCCAAAAATGAAGAAAAAAATTGTTTCTCAAGTGTCTCCTGGTAAGGAGAAACCTGGAATGACAGTCTGTGATTATTCTGTACAAAATTGATACAATTTTTGTGCAGAAAACATTTGGTGCAAAAAATGATGTTTTCTTATTTTTAAGATGTCCAAATTTTGCATCAAATAAGTCCTGAAGTGTGAATAGTCTTCAGAAGCTGCTAGGTTTATAAAGACTTCTTTGCATGAAAAAGAAAACTGTTGAGATTACTCAGGTTATTTATTTATTTATTTATTTATTTATTTATTTTGGTGGAGGCTGGGGGGGGGGGGGTCTGGGAGAATTCCTAGTCTGGAAAGCAGACTACACCTGTACTTTGCCCACAACTCTTTAACCTTTTGACTTTGTTGGTACCATTATTGGGATCCCTTCCTCTAATAACCACCACCATCTCAAAGAGGTCAAAGTAATGTGGGATGAATTGTGTATACTGTCCTGTTATTGATTGGAAAAGAGCGGAATAAAATGCAATTAATAAATGAGTAATAATGTACAATGCCTTTCTGTGGACCGCCTCACTATCCCCTCAAGATAAACAGCATAGCCAGCATGGTGTAGTGATTTCAGATTAGGACTAGGACTCCAGAAGGCTGGGTTGTTGTTCAGATGTAGAAACCTGTTGGGTGACCTTGGATATGCCACACTCTCAGCCTAAGAGGAATGCAATGGTAAACCACCTTTAAATAAACCTTGTCAAGAAAACCCTAGAAGAGGGTTATCATAATTTGGAATCAATCTGAGATGCATAACATTAACATGCTAAACTGCACCCACTATTGAGATACTGTATATACTCATGATAAGTCTAGAAATTTAGGTCAAAAAACTGACCCAAAAAACCTGAGTTGACTTATCCATGGGTCAATGTAAGTACTGTATTTTAACTCTTATTTAAAAGAAGGAACCATCTCCTGGTGAAAAGCAAGAGTATAATATGTGAAGCACTGACTCCCTCTACTTTCTCATCCATCCAGTCTTAAGAATAAGCACAAAGAGTTATGTCTGCTGGGATTTTGTAAGTTCTTTGACATTGTTTTGCTTTGCTTCATCCTTTAGATCCTTTGCTATATGCTCCTAAATTTTACCCTCGACTTATCTGAAGGTCATAACAAAATTCACAATTTTGGCCTCAAAACTTGGCCCCAAAACTTATACATGAGGTCGACTTATAGTCAAGTATATATGGTAGATTCCTTAGATACGTGTTTACCATTTTTTGCATGAATGTGGCAGCATTTGCTGTGGATTTGATGTGTTCAAAGCTTCCTTTCCTTTTAAGTCAATTGTGTGTCTTGTACTTCCTTAATTGTTTACAACTTTGTTATTAATTTATTAAAGTGCTTAGAAACTGTGAATAATATTAGCTAATGCTCTGATTATTTTGCCCTAAATTTGACTTATTATTATACCTTTGTGCACATCATTTTTTTCCTATAGCGGAATGCTTGTGATTGTTCTCTTGATAAACTAATAATCTCCAGTTAGCTGAGATGCATGAAAAATCTTAAAATAACCTATTCTAAGTACAGCACAGCATGCCTGAGCAATCCTAAAATAACAAAGCTCTGAGTGCAGCCCAGCATGCCAAAGCAACCCTACAATAATAAACCACTGTGTGCAGCTCACCATGCAGAAGCAATCCTAGAATTAAATTGTTAAATTAAAACCTGGAATTCACAATATGATTCAGAAAGCAGGAAATATGAGCAGGGAATACAGCTATTTAGAGAGTTTGCATTGTTTTCATGCTAGAGTTTTAGAAAAGGAAGCTGATTATTGAAAGCCTATTGAAGTATGTCTTTGGTTCTACTTCTGAACCAAGTTCAGCACCATCAGAGAAATTTTGTTAGTACAGTTATGGTGGTTTGGATCCAGATCTGCCTTTCCCTGAAGCAGAGGCTGATATTCAGTGGAGGTTCTCACTTGCTCTAAGAGTGTTCCCCTTAAAACCCATCTACATCACCTGCTATGTTGTTCTGGAGAATTTACTCAATTCTCAAGCACAGATATTTGGAATATGCAGGAGTTTGTAGGAAGGAGGAGTAATTAGCAAAGATGTTTTCTTCCCACTGCTTCCTATAGCAAGAGCATCTTGGTGAGCATACATCCACACGTAAGAATGTGGATCCCACTAAATATGACCACAATGACTCTTCTTTCTGCATTTCTTAAGTCCCAACCTCTAGCAGGCTTGTTTTTTCAAGACTATGTGGTGTCCTGGCCGCATGAAGTTCTCAGCCTCCCAACGTTGTCTTCACACACTCATCAAAACCCCCAGAGCTGCCATTGTTCCCTTTTAAAAATTGCTATAAAATATACAGTTGTGTCTCCAGAAGCCTTTAGAAAGTGCAAGAATCCATTTTATTGTTATTTACCTGCCACTTACTTTCAGAGGCCCAAGATAGCTGCCTTTTTGTCTGACCTTCGAAAAGGTGTGGCCCAGTGGATGAGGGAAGGATAAAAATTTCTTGGGAGGTGACAGTCATTTGAGAAGTAGAAATTTTTTTGCCTCCTGAGGCTTGTAGAAAAAATGCCTGCTTTGGCTTGAACATTTCCACATGGCAAGACTAGAAAGGCATTTCTTTTTTAAAAAGGTGCATACAAAACATTGCACATATTTGGAAATTATGGTCAGAATCCTGTTAGGCAATTGCAAATACATAGCCTACACTTACGCATTCACAACTGATATGTATTCATGATCCCTATGCAGCTCTTAGTACAGAGCAATGGCTCCCAAACTTTGGTTCTCCAGTTATTTTGGACTTCAGCTCCCAGAAGCCCCAGCCAGCTTGGCCAACAGTCAGGAATTCTGGGAGCTGAAGTCCAAAATGTCTGAAGGATCAGAGTTTGCGCATCACTGGATTAGAGGCTACATAGGGACTGTAAAAGTCCCTTAAATGCCACCGGGATTAACAGGAGTCCATGCCTGTCAGTTGGGAAGCATCAGGAGACACATCCACCCATGCACAAGCTATCTCCTCTGCAAGAAGGATGTGTTGTAGGAGTCCTTTTTCTGCCAGTGGTATCCAAGATCAATCACGGAGTGTGTGTGTGTGTGTGTGTGTGTGTGTGTGTGTCAAGCAGCTGCTTCTCGATTATCAGGGGAATGGATCCTTGTCTTTCACAGCAAGTGCTTATTGGTAAGTTGGGTTTTGGAGGGATTGTGCCAGAATTCATTGCATAACAATGTCCTTTGCTCCATAGTATGCAATGGTACTATAGGATTCCAGAAAAATTACACAAAAGTGTACAGAATAGGAGAGGAGGGAACTACACAGAAACATGTTGCATAAATTATTTAAATTGCACAGTTAAATCTGCTAATTAGAAAAAAATGTGTTAAAAGAATTGTGTTAATTTCACTACAGAGAAATTTATAGATATATTTCAACATGATATGAACAAAAGGTGGGAAGAGAATTCAGGAGGGATTTATTTCAGAAATGCAGAGTATCGTACACTAATACCATATTTTCCTGTCAGTCCTTTATACATATAATAGACCAAGCATCTGATTTATTCACAAAATGGTCCTGTTAGGCCCATAAATATTCTTCACATTTTTGCAGATAAGAAGGCAATTTACTAATATCCTATGCATGTTTTCTTTCAGATAATCCTGCCATGTTCGATGGGACTTACTGGCATGCAAGTGTATTTAGGGTTACAGCTAATATTTCTCTAGCCACTGGGACACACTGTCCCTTTCTGGGTTTTTTCCCCTCCCAAGAGCAAATATAATATATTACCATATTGATTGCTGCACAGAAAGTAAAGCCAGACTAAAAGCTTGACAAGACACTAAAAATGATGAAAATGTGATTGTTAATTCAAAATCTTTATTTCCATATGTTCAGGGAATGGCAAGTTTATCAGATAGCATAATCGACTTAGCAAAAACACCTGCTCAAGGAGGTAAAATAAGCAGGAGAAGGAGGGAGAAAACACTTAGGTTTAGAAGGTAATGAGATATTAATTTGATGGAATGTCTGATAAAAAATAAGCTGATAAGGGGAAAATATGATGAAGATGTGGCACAGTAAGGCAGTGTATTAAAATTCCTGATGGCAGACACCTAGTGCTAGTTCGGTGCTACTACATTTATCTGTATATTTTCTTCAAACAAAAACTGCTCTTTGGGGTAAATAGAAGCCTCCAAATAGCAATGGCACTTAACCTACACTAAAATTTTAAAGCATCTTTTTGGATAAATTCTGTACATTATTTTCAGTCTCCCCCCCCCCCCCCCTATGTGTGTGTCTTTGATTGTAGAGAGGAAGTCAAGGATGCTTATTTTTATGTCTTTCTTTTGTTTTCTCCTTGTAATCTTTATGGCCCACCAATTAATCCAAAGTCCTTGAGACAGTTTACAGTATATTAAAATATGACAAAAGGCACTACACACAACCCAAGTGAACCTAAAAGTCAAGGCTCTGGAAAAATTCTAAATTTTGCTGTATTTCTCTGGATTGCACCTACATTCTCATGCCATCTTTTTCATATGAGATTGTGAGACTTCCTACACTGAATTGTTGTTGTTGTTTACCCTATCACCACCCCACAAACCAGGACATAAGGTGCCTAACAAAATAAGTACAATATAGTTGAAACAGAAATAAATGCAACATTGCAGTGGAAATAAATTACACATGTTTTTCAAAGGCATCTCCATTATGTATGAATCTTCCCACTGACCAAAGAATGATTATAAGTATTTTTTTTTCCTAGTTGTACACTTCTGGATCATTCACATTTTTAAAACTGATGCTGGGTGACCTTGGGCAAGTCACATGCTCTCAGCCTCAGGGGAAGGCAATGGCAAACTTCCTCTGAACAAATCTTGTCAAGAAAACCCCATGATAGGTTCACCTTAGGGTTGCCATGAGTCGGAAACAACTTGAAGACACACAACAAAACCAACAAGAGTTTCATGTATTTTCTGTTTCTCCAGTATCTGAATTTGTGAGGCAGGGTACACCTTGTCTTGCAAAGAATCTTGGAAGCTGAGAAATGTTAATTTTTTTTTGGTTGAGAATCTCAACTCCTATTGAATTCTTTCCTTTGTCTGCTCTCAACTTCTTCAGAGGAAGAAGCCACAAGTCAGTCCCTCACAGAACAGGTCCTTCTCAGACCTCAAGACCTCACAGCCTCACTTGGTAAGGACATGGGAGAAGGCCTTCTCAGTGGCTACTCCTACCCTCTGGAGCTCCTTTCCATCCTTTTTTCGTCCAGACCTTCACCGCTCCATGTGGTTGCTGTGGCAAAGGTGTGGACGAAAAAGAGGTGATGCTAGACTGCCATTTTGGGTGGTCTGCAAAGCCCCAACATTTTGTTCAAGCAGGCTTTTAGAAGGTAATTATTTGTAGGGGGTATCTTATTACGAGTGCTTTATTTTTTTAACTGTTTAATGCTTTTGAAATAATTTTAATATATTGTTTTACTGAGACTAATTTTAATTATGTTTACAATTGTATTGCTTTTAGCTGATTCTTTTTGTAAGCCACCTTGGGCCCCCTTCTGGGAGAAAGCTGCCATATAAAATAATAATAATGATAATGATAATGATAACGATAGTGTTCTGGCTACTATTTTTGCTTCTGAATCTTTGGGCCATAGTAGCCCTTGGTGGAAATGACTAACAGAACAGCATAACATTAGTTCCTCACAGAACAGGGCTACTTTGTTTCTTTTGAAGTTGTCCAACAAAGCAGTGGGGGGAATATTTAGAGAGGCTGCATCCACATTACAGAAATAATCCAATTTGACACCATTTTAACTGCCATGGCTCCATGCTATGGCATTCTGGAAACTCTAGTTTATTGTGCGACTAGAACTCTCTGACAATGAAAGCTAAATATCTCACAAAACTACAATTCCCAGAATTTCATAGCATTAACCCATGGCAGATAAAGTGGTGTCAAATTGGATTACTTCTGCAGTGCAGATGCAGCCAGAGTTTGGGGCTGCGTTCACACCCTCAGACCCCTGTGGACTTTACTTCCAGTTATGCAACACCAACAAAATTTCAATGGGATGGAGACTCTAGGGAGGACAGCTCACCTCAAAAAAGACCTTGGAGGATATGTTAATCATCATCTACACTATTTGCTTATTTTTAATGGTTTGTATTGCCTCATTAAAGGCAGAAATGAATAGTTGAATGCTTCCTCCTTGGCTCCATTTCCAAGCCAGTCAAGCTGCATCTGTTGGTTTCTGATTCCAGTGTAGGAAAAATCTCTATTTGTGAGACAGATATTAGTCCAACATTCTAGAGCTAGGGTACTTGTGTAATTTTCATAGGTGTGTGGAATATTGTGAAATAGTGTGATTTTCAAGTTCATATTCAGACAATATTTTCACCTTTTTTTGTACCCTGAAGAATCTGTGTTGTCATGACATTATACTCTGCATTGTCATAACATTATACAACTTTCATGATAAAAAAACATAGATGAACAAAATTCCTGTATACACATACCCACATCCAATAATGTGCAGGCTATTTAACTGAAACAAGCAATTGATAATATGAAAATGAAAGTGAAAATTTTATATAGATGACATTCAAATAGACCAACAGATTTCCCACAGATGTTCTTTGGTGAACTGGAAAAAGAGAACAGAAAACAAATGTCCACTTGTGGGTTTTTCACATAATAAAAATGTGAAGTGAGTTAGCCAGAAGCAAACGCCAGGAAAAATGTAAGAATATTCAAATGTTAGATCCATATACACAACTCATTACTCCATTTACTTCCTTTCCCAAATCATTTTTCTTGGTCGTTGTACCCTGCAAAAAAATATTTATTTATTTATTTTTGCATTCTTTTATCAACCTGACACAGAGGTATAACTGTGTAACAGTTCACATACTCATTTTGCAACCTACAAAATGAACATTTGACTTGAGGGCACTGATGACAGGGGGTACATTTTCATTGCTGTCAATGTTCTAGGCAACATTTCTTGTTGGAATTTTTGGTTCATCTTTAATGACCTGACAGTATTAGAAAATGGCTTTGTGACGAATGTCTATTGAGTGCTTTCTTCCTACTTATGGGCTTGTCTGTATGAATGTATGCATGCAGACCACAAAAAGGGAACAGGATAATTGCATGCAAGGCAACACTGCTGTTTGGAAATCTACTCTAATAAAACCCAGCACCAGAAGCTTTACAATTAGAAATGTTGTTATTATTGTTAACTGCCCTTCAGTCAACTCCACCTCATGGCAACTCATCTCCATGATCCCTGTCCTCCACTGCTCTGATCAGGTCCTCCAGGTTCAGGGCCATAGCCATTCTGGTTGCCTCCAATCATCCAGCATGCGGTCTCCATCTCTTTCTACTGCCCTCTGCCTTTCCTACCATTATTGTCATTTCTAATTATTTATGCCTTTTCATGATGTGGTCAAAGTATGACAACCTTTGTTTCTTCATCTTGTCTTCCAGGAAGAGTTCATACCAGATCTGTTTTAAAACTCATTATTTTCTCTTCTTGGCCATCCACAGTATCTTCAGCACTCTGACGCCACAGCTCAAATGAATTTATTTTCTTTTTATCAGCTTTCTTCACAGTCCAGCTCACATATCCATACATAATGTTGTGAAATATAATGGCTTGGATGATCCTCACTTTAGTGTTCAGAGTTATACCTTTACACTTTAGGATCTTGTTGAGTTCTTTCATAGCTGCCCTTCCGAATCCTAGCCTTCTTCTAATTGATTGCAGTCTCCTTTCCGATCAATGTTTGATCCAAGATATGGAAATTCTTTGACCATTTCATTTTTCTCATTATCTAGGATGAATTTGTATAGGTCTTCCATGGTCATTATTTTTGTTTTCTTGATCTTCAGCATTAAGCCTACCTTGGCACTTGACAATCAGAAATACAGGGGAAATATTACCAACTCTCTATTCTGCTTCCCCCCCCCCCCGTTCTATTCTTTCTATCTCTCTAAATATGTCTGTTTGAAAGAGTTATATGCTGCCCTTTGCGAGCCAGTGTGGTGTCTGAGTACTGAATCATGACTGGAGACAAGGATTCAAATCCCCACTCTGCCATGGAAATCTCATGAGTTACCATAGCCAAGTCACACTCTCTCAGCCTCAAAGGAAGGAAAGGGCAAACCTCCTCTAAACACATTTTGCCAAGAATATCCTATGATAGGTTTGCCTTAGGGTTGTCACTACATATCAGAAACAACTTGTGGGAACACAATAATATAACTGCCCTTTGTGTGAATGTATAATATTCCCAAACAAGCAGAATATCTCTTGACAGATACAGCAGAATGAAGGAGAATTGGGATATATACGTGCAAAAATGACCACAGAAACATGTGGAGGTCAGTGGCCATATATTCTGAAACTGGGAGCAGTGGTTAACACCTCAGAAGATAGAACTGGAATCCAAGATGGCTTCAGTAAACTGATCTGAGATGAACAAAATTAATTTCAATGGGAATAAATAAAAGAGTATACAAACAGCGAAAAATATGTTGTAAAAATAAAAGATGGGTGACATCTGGCCTTGACAGCAATATATGTGAAAAGAATACACACACACACACACACACACACCAGACCTACATTTTGAGCACCCAAATCAGTTCAAATGAAGGAGAAAAAAAGTTGAAGCCCATCTGATTTTAACTGTTGTGTGTGTGACTCAAATACCTATGTTTAATTTTGTCTATGGATTGGAAAAAGTTAATTTCAAGCCTTGTTTCTCTTGCTAGCAGCAACAACCTTTTAAACTGAGTATTACTGGTGAACCATACAGAGCTGGTTAAAGAAAATGCTTTTCAGTTCCACCATGCAGTTGTTTGGACGACAATTATGGCAGCTGAAGTTTAATCATAGTGTTTGATAGCTCATTTTCTCAATGTCAACATGAGGCACTGTGTGTGAGTTTTTTTATTAAAAAAATGAATTCTTTCATTTGATAAGCTGGCTCTAGAGCACCAAGCTCATTCAATAGGAAATCTCTCTTTCACAAGGTTGCAGCATGCATATTTCCCCCCCTTTTCCTCCCTCTACCCTCCCATTTTTTCTCTCCTTCCCCCTCCAAAGCCACCCAAGAAGAGATTAATCATGAGGGGGAAACTCAGCTTCACCCTCTAGCTGCAGGTTGCAATTTTTATTTGTATGGAATTGGCTTTTGGAAAGCTGAAGGCTGCCTGAGGGCAGGGACCTGATATAAGAAGAACCTGAGAATGAAGCAGTAGGGATTGATTAGGCTACTTCATATCCCACACTCCATAAGCACACTCCAACCGCAATCTAACACACCGCTGAGCTGAATAGACAAGAGAAATTGGATTCCTTCCTAATATTTAACCTTCAAGTCAGCTCTAACAGTTGTTGATATGTTGTTCTACTAGCAAGTAACAGAGTGGCTTTTCTTTTTTTATATATCCTTTCTCTTCCCCAGCTTTTTATTTCAGACTTTACACATGTACACACCCTCCTTTCTCTGCAGTTTTAGGAATTACTAGTGTCTATCAGTTTTTATATGTTCTATGACACCCTACCCCACCCCCGTTTGAGAGGTTTCGTTGCCTGAAACTGATCCAGGATGAAATTTTGGAGAGACTGTAAAACTGTATACAATGGAGAGCAGATATCAAGTACTGGGTCTGTTTCATTATTTTCAGGCTTCTTTTGTGCCATAAAATTTAACAAGTTAAAAATTGTTTCCATTGCAATCAGTAAGGTCGTTGCTACTGAATACTTTGAAAATCAGTTTTAGAATAAATGTGGTGGTGGTGGTGGTGGTGGGTGTTTTCTGGCAATGTGTGTCATTTTGATGCAAATATATTGCAACACATGGGATTTTTGTTTCTGTTTTTTTAAAAAAGTAACCTGAATTACAATATTAATAGTTTGGATCAAAATATGATGCATGCTTAGAGAGGCAATTGAAAATGGACAGATGACTGGGTAAATATATGTTGTTTTGCAATTTCAGTCCTCAAGAAACAGCAGGTGAGGTGCTATAAATAACATCTTAAATATACATAACATTTATTATTGTGTATATGAGTGTTGGTACCATTATTCCACAACTCCACCTCACTCAACATTTTTCATTTATTTCCTGAGAAAAATAGTGAGGAAAATATTAAAAGAAATAGTGGGAAAGTCATATCGTAAGAAAGGTCAGGTTGATTCATGCCTAGAAGTTTGCCTAGATTAGGATCACTGTGTCTGACAGAGAAGTAAGTCCTCGCTTTGCTCATAAAGTAATTGTAATATTGTAGTCACTCTGTACATTGCCCTCGATTACTGGCATGCTATGTTCTGCTTTGTCCCCCCCGCCCCCCCCCCCACACACTAGCCTTGAGGTAGAAGGACCACATAGGACAACCTTTAATATTGCATGCCCACACACTCAGTACAACTTTGGCATTATGCTGGCCCACTAAATGTCCTCCTGCAAACTCTAAGGTGTTTTAGGGGATCTGTTGCCTTCTGTTAAGAAAAGGGGACAATTTTTCTTATTGACTCCATTAGAGTGGGCCACTTTGGAGGACCTAGAAATCCATTTTCCATCTCTTGACCATATGGTGCATCATACAGCCATGTGTTGATCCTATGTTGACATGGTGCTAAATACAAAAACAAAATTGGAACTGATCAGGAGTCCTATTTTGTTTTTGTAAAAAGTTCTTTGGGGACAAAACAAGGCAACAAGGAGTAGCACATTCTCAGGGGCAGCTGATGGTTTCCATGTCAGTAACTTCACTTCATTTACGCTTTGCTTCTCAATTGAAAGATGCTATAGAATGTACTGAATCATTTCCCCAAAACAGAGCTGGTTCTGACTAAAACCTGGAATGGATCACTGCCCCACTGATGTAGGAACTACAAGATACTAACAAGATATTAACACATAATTTAAAGGAGAATCACTACTCCTGGGAATTTTTGGATGTGGCAATTCTCTTTCATTGTAATGACAACAAAACTTCAGTGGTGCATTAAAGAGGTTTGGGAAGGTATATGAGCCACAGCCACAGACAGCCAGTGACCACATATTTAGATGCTAGGAGGGGTGGTTACTACCTCAAAAGTTAGAATCAGGGGTTCAAACCAACAGATCAGTAAACTATGATAGTACCTACAAACTGGATTTCATTAGGGATAAATGTAAAATTCTACAGTTAAGCAGAAAAGGTCAAATGCATAAATATAAGATGTGTGACAATTTGCTTGACAACAGTATGTATAAAAAGGTAAGTTAGAGTCAACAGTGTGATGAGATAGCAAAAAGTGCCAATGAAATGCCAGGTTGAATTATAGTATCCCTATCAAGGGAAGTAATAGGGCCAATTTATTCTGCTTTGCTCAAGTACTGGAGCACAGGTCTGCAACACTTTAAGAACATGTCTAGAGGAAAACAATCAAGGTAGTAGATGTTCTGGAAACCAAACCCTATAAGGAACTGTTGAAGGGGTTGGGTATGCTTAGCCTAAAGAAGAGGAGATTGAGAAGTGATATGATAGCTATTTTTAACTATCTGAAGGATGGAAGATGAAGTTTGTTTTCTCCACTCCTAAGGATAGCACATATGCATGAGTTACAATTACATAAAAGACTTTTCTAATGGTAAGAGATGTTTGGTAGTGGAGTAGACTACCTCACCAAGTGGTAGTCCCTCCTCTGTTTGAGTTTGTTAAGCAAAGTTCAGAGGTCTCTTCTCAGAAATATTTTAAGTCTTGATTTTTGCATTAGCAGGGAGTTGGACTAGGTGGACTTTGTGATCAGCTACAATTCTATGGCCTGTAACATAGAATTCTACAATTCTATGGGCTGATAAATACATGTGTGGTGGGATTAGGGATAGGGAGCATGCAGCATTTGCACGCTCCCTAACCCTAGCATGTGACGATGCCTGCGTCATCACGTAACACTGTTTAGATGGCATGTGTAAGCATGCCACTGCAACTGCGCAGCTTTTAGATGGAGCTGCGCAGTTGCAGCGGAGGAAAGGTGCCCAATAGCACCTTTTCCTTTCATTGTGCCGCAACTGCGGCACTAAAAAAGAGCGGGGTTTTCCCACTCTTTTTTTTTTTTTTTTTTTTTTTTGCTGCGAAGCTTCGCCGCTGCATCTAGCTGCTGTGGCGAAGTTCCACAGCAAACAAAGGAGGCTTCAGACCGCCCTTTTTGGGCAGTCTGTAAAGCCCCTATGATTCAAAGACTCTGTGTTTCAGCATAACAATGTCATCCTGTCACACAACTACATTTGGACTCACAAGTGAGGTCATAGAGTGCCAATAATTTGCCCTTGGTTTAAGAATACTTGGGAAATGAGAAAATGCATGTTAAATAATTGCCATTTCATACTGGCCTATGTGTTCTGTTTGTTCTGCAATGTACTGTGGCACTGCCATTGTTGAAGTACAGCACAGGAAATCAATGTGGCATTGTCAATTGCCTTGCCAGCATTTCTGTGTAATTTTATTTAGTCTTCAGAGGACAAATAAGCAAATGAAATATCACTCCCATAGGAATACACCACCAGCAAACAACAAGTAGTGGGATTATGAAAGCTGAGACAATCCAGCCCAGAGCTATGAAAATTATACATGTTTTTGGACTATGTATTTTGGAATCACTGGCCATGATGACTGTGGAAATTCTGGGAGTTTTCAAAATAAGGTAAGATTTCTTTGGTGGTTGGTGGTATTGCTTTGTGTTGTTTTTTGAGCTCTGATCCAGAACTTTATCAGATACATTTTTCCTCTATTATGGGCACTGGAAGGAGCTGCTTGGGGCCACATGAGACCAAGAAAAAACAGATTTTACCACACACTGAAGTGTCCTCAAAATGGCCCCATTCTGGTGCCTGGCACCAAGCCATTTCTGTTCGTAGCTGAGGTGTGTCCTTTGTCTTGAATGGAAGACTTCCAACCCAAACATTTAATGCACCTCAGCACTGAATGGAAACGGCTGGGTGCCGGGTGCCAGAATCGGGCCATTTTGGGGACACTTCAGTTTGCGGTAAAATCCATTTTTTCTCAGTCTTGCATGGACCCAAGTGGCCCGTTCCAGTGCCCATAATGGGGGGGGGGGTGTATCCGATAAAGTCCTGGGGATTGCAAGAGAATAATACCATTTTGATTGGCTACCTAGCAGTGTGATGTCATCTTGATCATACTACACACTGAAAGTGAAGTACATACTATAGCAGGCCTGGGAAAACCCAGACAGGATGGGAGTACTGAAAAATTGTATGGGAAAAATGGAAAACAGATTTTTTTTTAATTTCTTTTTCAGTGAGTCTTTCTCATTTCCAGTTTCCCTTTTGTTCATGGGTAACTCATTCTGGACTTATAAGTGCTAAGAGATAATTCAGGTTCAGCAAATATGAATCTACTGGGAGATGCAAGATGGGCTGGAATCCTATACATGAAAGTAAACTGCTATTGGGATGAAAACAGGGGCAAAAAAAAGGAGGCAGACACTCCTCCTAGTCATTTTTTGTTTTTAAAAAAGAGCAACTTCTTCTGAATGCTTAATCTTAGAAACATTCACACAGTAATTATCATTTGTTTTTATAAGTGGCAAAACTGGTGGAGTAATACTGGCAATAATGAAACTCTGCTGGGTGTTTCAGCACTACTGGTGCTATTCTATTATCACCAATAATGTGTGAGTGATTTTAGACAAGGAAATTTTGTTCAGCATACTGCAGTTGTCACTTCTGCTGCTTATAATAAATCTTAAACTTGATCATGTAAATGGTAGTGAAAGAACAGGTTTGGATCTAGGGAGAAAGTCACAAAAAGAGGAAAACTCATATAAACTCAGATTGAATATTCTCTCCATCAGCCAATCCACTGGTGTTTCATCTGTACCTGCACCAGGGCAAATAACAGAACTATCAGTAATAACAAAGGCAAGAAGGTGCCTCTACTGTTGTCCACACATGGCAATCTGTTCCTGGAACTGCAAGCAAGTAAACATCCCTATCCAACTACCACTTGTAACAGCTGTCTCTATTCAATCTCATAGATTCACATACCCACATTAGAATAATAAGTCAATTTTCTATAGAAAAGTATACAGCCAAGAGGTGATAATAGGGGCATTTATGGCATGCATGGAGAGTCTGGCTTTCCAAATGTTCTGGATGTCAGCTTCCATAATCCTCTAGCCTTGGCCATGCTGGGTAAGCCTGATGTGAGCTGAAGTCAAAAGTGTTTGGAAGGCCAAAGATTTTGCTTTCTAGTCTGCGGTCCAGCTCGGAAATGCAATCATTTGAGAATCATTTCTGTGTAGTGTGAAGGATCAACACACATATCCTCTACTAGATGTTTTCTTGTTCTTCATTGTAATTAAAATGCTTTCAAAATAAAGGATTATACAAAAACCATAGAGCCCAATACATGTCAGTGGGATTTACTCCCAAGCAAAGATTCTAGTCTCAATAATATAAAGGACAAGTTCAAACCCTAATTGGCAGCCTGTGAACATTTTCCTTGAAAAGCATCCTGGGGAAGGTAAATCAACTTTATTGCATGAGCAATTCCTTTTAAAGAGAAATACCGCTTTCCATCATTTTACCAGTGATGTCACAGGAATGTTGGAGGTTGCCCTATAGTGAATCAGAGCCCCATGTTGTCAACTGTGTTCAGGCTGATATTGTGGGTGTGGTGTCATTTCAACAGAAGATATGGCCATTTAGTTCTGCCAACTCCATTCCAAATGGTGGAACTGAATCTTTGAGTTATTATATTTTTTTTTTATCCCACCCTTCCTTTAAGGCCAAAATGGGCAACTGCAAAGACTCTGGGAGCTACCCTGCCTCCTTTTCTTGTCTCCCTTTTCTATTTCAGAAATGGGTGTGGTTCCAGATCTCCCAGAGTTGGTTTATTGCCAAACACTGGCATGTTACTGCTATAAGATACTGCATGCTTTATTGGATGCTGATAAATTTTTGGATGTATGCAGATAAAAAGAAAAGCAGCTCATTTAAGATGTGATGTTGGAGAAGAGGCTGGTACTTTTAATGTCAGTGGGGCACCAAATCTGTTCCAGGTTTTAGTTCAAGCTTCAAGAGAGCTTGGACTACAAAGTGCTGAATCTATTGTTGGGTGATAGGATTCAGTAACTTGGTGTGCTCCTTTAAAGTTCATTAAAACCTGCTTCCCTGATCCTGCTAGCTTTCACCTCTTAGTGGTATTCACCATGGCTCCCCTTGGTTGTGAATGGAGAAGAAAAAAGGAGGGATGATTTTTCTCTAGTCCTTCTTGGAACACACATCTGAATTCTGCATACATACTCTTGCAAATTCAGTTGCCTCAAATTAACAAAAAACAAAAACAAAAAACTTTATCCTCCACTTCTGTACTACATAGCCCAAAGTGGATTATTATATGTGAAATCTAACAGGGCAAATGTTACAAAGATACTGACTCATTCAAGGAAAAAAATGTAATTTGCAAGTAAATAAAATAATGTTCATTTATAAATTACTTTGAGTTTCATAATTAAATATTTCGGTGCACAAGACTTTTCATGCAGTTCTGCATTACAATCATGTAATTAAGCAAAAGAAATGTGGGCTAAAGAGAACTATCATAAGGTGAATGCACAAGCAACTCAAAAGCAATGAGCAAAGAGTAAATATTAATGGACTGGCATCCAAGTGAGGGAAGATACAAACAGAATTCTGGCAAGAAACTATTAGCAAATGGCTTACTCTGGGCACATATATTTATCTACTGCTGCCTACACTTTGCAATATGGATACTAAAGTATCCAAAGAAAGGATGCTCTGTGTGGTTAGGGGCTACCAAGTTACTTGTACCTTCTAGACCCCTGTGTATTAGCTCAGAGTCCCTCCCTGCCGCACACAGACCATTTTGCCCAATGTTGCCTCTGGGGCAGCTGAGCAGTCCACATCTGGTTTTCAGAATGGAGGCTCCCATCCCCCTGGAAGGACTCAAACTAATACAGGCCTCTCTCTTCATATTATATATTTGGAAACACTGTATTTTTCTCTTTCATGAAGAGCGTAAAGCACGGGAAAGTAACTTTGGGAACTACAAAAGCAACTTTTGACATCTCTTTTAATGAGCCTTGATGAACTATAGAAAATAACCATCATCATATTATATATATGTTACAATTGCCCATCAGTCATAAAGAGAAATATTATTCGTGATCCATGATTATTCTTTCTTGGTTGGATGTGTTACAATGTATTAATTCTGTATTAGAAAAGTATTTGGAATTTGTATATGCACAGGTTATGTGGAACTTAACTGAGGGTCAGCATTGTTACATTCTGTGTGCTTTTACTGTTGCAAAAAAGGTTCCTATTCTTCCCCTCACCTCAAATCCCTTCTGCTCTCCCCTTCCTCTTTTCTGCTCATAGCTCCCTCCAAACATGCCTTGCCAATGGCTAAGGTGGATGAAATTCTGCCAGCTCCCAGTACAAGTCTGCCTTACATTTGAAATTGTCATCTCTGTTGGCAAGCTGGGCTATGAAGAATAGTCACAATTTTGTGACAGTTCACTTTCCTCTGCATCCTTCCACAATTTGTCTTAGGATATATAATGTTGGAACCCTCCAAGCTATTGCATTGCCCATCATTAATGGATGCAAGAAAGTGGATAAGAAGAAAACCAACTCATTTGAAATGTAGTCCTAGAAAAGAGTGCGGAGGAAACTGTAGAGAGTCAAAAATATAAACAAATGAGTCCTTGAACAGATCAAGCCTGAAATCTCTCTGGAAGCCAATATGATCAGATTAAAAGTGTAGTACATTAGCCACATCATGAGATGGTATGACTCATTAGAAAAGATAATAATACTAGGAAAGGTAGAGGATAGCAGAAAGAAAGGAAGACTTCACTCCAGATGGATTGATTCAATCAGGGAGGTCGCAGGCCTGAATTTGCAGGACCTAAACAGAGCAGTGGAGGACAGGAGGTCTTGCAAATGTCTCATCCACAGGGTGGCCATAAGTCAAGGTCAACTCAAGGGCAGTTAACAGCAACAATAAAAGCAACAATACTTGTTATTGACCATCTTTTAACAGTGGAGCCAGTGTTGCCTAGTGATTACAGTTTAAGGTCAGAACAGAGGAGATTAAACTTACTGAGGATATCCAAATTCAGTTAGCTATTAATCTTCTACAGTTTTTAAGGGGATATGGAAAAGTTTTGACTAAAAATAGGTGAAATATGGGATTAGTGTTTAGGAACTACATTAATGGTCTCCTGACTTACCATGCTCCATTTGTGTTACCACTGAATGGTACAGAGAGGGGATAAAATAAGATTTGCACCTTATATTTCTTTCTTTTCTTTTTTAACCCACACAAAGACATTTGTGTGTAGCTTTAAAAGTTTCATTACTATCAGCTTCCGCACCAAAGATATGTGGCAAGGAGAAAAAATATACCTGTTGCATTTCTTCTTGTGAACTGCAGAGAAGGACAAGATTCTTGGACTCTCTTTTGGTCATCCAGGAATAACATGATGGAATATTATAATCTGTTTTGCAGGAGAAAGCCCTTTGCACATACCCATCTTTATATCACAACACATTGCAAAGTATCCTCTGTTAATGTTTTGAAGTACTTCGCCATGGCCATGAACCTTAATGAGCTCTAATGAATAACCATCAGATATAATTTACATGACTGTTATTCATCTGTACTAAAAGACACATTTTCAAAATGTGTGTGTATGGACATACATTTAATCATCTTAATAATTATCTCCTTTCTTGGTCTAAGTGAAAGATCTGAAGCCTCTTTCACTTATTAATTCATCCCAGCATCTGAATGGTTCAATTTCAGATCAATGAATTGATTGGCAAGTCAGTATCTTGGTTGGAGAACAGGAGGTGACTGGCATTTGCTACTCCCATGAAATGCACAGTCATAAAGAATTATGTTAATTTTGCTATAGTGTAGATAGCATTCCAGAAATAAGATTACAAGTTTGGAAAAGTTTTTGGACTACAACTCCCAGAATCCTTCCTACCACATTCTAGGAGCTGTAGTCCTCCCAAATAGCTTTTTAACCTTTGTTTACCTATGACTCTGTACATCTTGATTCCATAATTAACAAATATGTATAACGAAGGCAGCATGAACGAACCCAATTGTCTGTGCTCCACTGTAAAAACCTGGCCACATGCTTTAAACCATTTATGTCTTGGTAGCCTAAAACCTTCCGGTACAGTACACACACAAATTATTCATTTAATCAACAATAAACAACAACACAGCTATATGGACTGGATCCTTCATAGATATCAACTATAGAATCTTCATCATCAGATTAAACATTGGCTGTATAATTGTTTATAGAATTTTAAAGAGGCCTTTCTGTCATTTGTTACTGAAGGAGAAAATGCCTACACTGCCAGGTTGTATCAGATTCATATACTTTAAGTAGCATGGTTTTATTCTGTGGAATCCTGGGATGTATAGTTTGATTAGAGTCTCTGGAGTTTATCACACGAAGGGAATTGGAAGTATAATCCAATGGCAATCTGAATGCAATCATGAGGTTTCACGTGATTGCGTGAAAGCTGATCACACACATTTTCGGGCAAAGGGAAGTCCTTCCGAACACAATCATGGAGTTTCACGTTATTGCGTGAGAAACTATCACACACAATTTCAGGCACTGGGAGGAAATTTTGGGCAGTTCTGAACGCAATCACGTAAATTCGCTAGCGAATTTACTCAATTCCGAACTGGCCTCACTTCCATTTCTTTCGAAATTGAGAGAAATTCCTCCCATGTGATAAACTCCTTTGAATTACCAGTGCCAGGAGCCATTGGCAATAATCTTTGAGAACTCCTGGAGAACAGGAGAAGTCCCAGAAGACTGGAGGAGGGCAAACGTTGTCCCCATCTTCAAAATGGGAAAAAAAGAGGATCCCAACAATTATCGTCCAGTTAGTCTGACATCAATACCAGGAAAGATTCTAGAGCAGATCATTAAGCAGAGAGTCTGTGAACATTTAGAAGCCAATGCCATAATCACAAAAAGCCAACATGGGTTTCAGAGAAACAGGTCATGCCAAACGAACCTGATCTCTTTTTTTGATAAAATTACCAGCTTGGTAGATGAAAGGAATGCTGTGGATATAGTTTACCTCGATTTCAGTAAGGCCTTTGACAAGATTCCCCATGACATTCTTGCAAATAAGCTTGCAAAATGTGGGATAGACAAGTTAACTGTTACATGGATTTGTAATTGGTTGAGTGGCCGAACTCAAAGGGTGCTCAACAATGGCTCCTTTTCATCCTGGAGAGAAGTGACCAGTGGGGTCCCACAGGGTTCTGTCCTGGGCCCAATGCTGTTCAACATCTTTATTAATGATTTGGATGACAGAATTGGGAGCATACTTATCAAATTTGCAGATGACACTAAACTAGGAGGAGTAGCTAATGCCCCAGAGGACAGGATCAAAATTCAAAATGACCTGAATAGACTAGAAAGGTGGGCCAATGCTAATAAGATGAAATTCAACACAGAGAAATGTAAGGTTCTGCACTTAGGGAGGAAAAATGAAATGCACAGATATAAAATGGGGGACACCTGGCTGAATGAGACCACATGTGAAAGGGATCTAGGAGTCCAAGTAGACCATAAGCTGAACATGAGTCAACAGTGCGATGCGGCAGCTAAAAAGGCCAATGCTATTTTAGGCTGCATCAATAGAAGTATAGTGTCTAGATCAAGGGAAGTAATAGTGCCACTCTATTCTGCTTTGGTCAGGCCCCACCTGGAATACTGTGTCCAGTTCTGGGCACTACAATTCAAAAAGGATGTTGAGAAACTGGAGCAGGTCCAAAGGAGGGCAACTAAGATGGTGAAGGGACTGGAAACCATGCCGTATGAGGAACGCCTTAGGGAACTGGGGATGTTCAGCCTGGAGAAGAGAAGGTTAAGAGGTGATATGATAGCCCTGTTTAAATATTTGAAGGGATGTCATATTGAGGAGGGAGCAAGCTTGTTTTCTGCTGCTGCAGAGACTAGGACGCGGAATAATGGATATAAATTGCAGGAAAAGAGATTCCACCTCAACATTAGGAGGAACTTCCTGACAGTAAGGGCTGTTCGACAGTGGAACACACTCCCTCGGAGCGTAGTGGAGTCTCCTTCCTTGGAGGCCTTTAAACAGAGGCTGGATGGTCATCTGTCAGGGATGCTTTGATTTGGAGGTCCTGCATGGCAGGGGGTTGGACTGGATGGCCCTTGTGGTCTCTTCCAACTCTATGATTCTATGATTCTATGATTCTATGATTCTACTGCTGTCGTTCAAGGGAATTAACCAGTATTCTCTTGTAGTAGATGCTAATTACCTGATTACAAATCCAAGAAGTTGCAAAAGGAATGAAACTATCCTTCATTAATTTCCAGTTGTAATATAACAGTCCTTTGCTATTGTGATCAGGGATTAATTTTAAATAACTAGTTTTTTGGAACTGATTGCTTCCAAGATCTATCCTATATGTGTGTAACACAGCCTAATCCTAACACAGCCTAATCCTGTGTTCCACACGATCTGTGGTGGCCAATCAGAATTTGGCCTGACAATGTTTCCCACCTATGATATGTTTATAAAGTTTCTCCTATGCATAGAATCAGTCCCCTTTTTGGTATGTTATTCCATGTCACTCTGGATGTGGCACAGTGACGGAAATCTATCTGGACAGATTAGAGAGCGGTGGTACTTGAAAGTGACCAGCTCAGCAGAGCTAGCATTGTATTGCATTGCATTGTATTGTATTGGGATATTTATATACCCCTTTTGCCCACTTGGTGTTAGTGTGCATCCTTTCTGTTCTGTGTGCTCAGTGGAGTGTTAAGTGCACCCAATTCATGGCATACTAACTTTTGCAAGGATCTGTTCAACCCATATTCATGGCAATATATATTAGTTTTCTGAAATAACCCTTGCTTGCATCTTTGTGGAAAGACCACTTTCTTTGTACAACTTGTAAGTTGTACAATTTTCATCAAATTTCACACTTTGAAAAGTCGCAAGCTATATGCTTCTTTGGCTGGCTTAAAGTTAGATTGCTTCTGGTTTACTTACAATTCTGATCTTTCTGTCCATCATGGCAGAATATGATTAAAGCTCCTGTACAGTTGGTAATCCCAGTACTTATGCAGTGTTACACAGTAATACTTCTTGACCAGTGTAAGCAGAGAGATTGGGTTATTATAGAGAGGAGTTATAATAAGAAATATGACTGCAAAAGCAAAGTAGTCAGTTGAAATTGGTCTATAATTAAATGCTTAGAAAATTCTGTGCTTAGCTCATTTTAAAATCAAGTGCTTCTTTGTAGCAATTTCCTTTCTTTAATTACAATTTCCTGTCTACTTTGACATTTACAATGCAATCTTGGGGGACATGTTTGTGATTTATTATTCTTGCTCCTATCAGGATATCACTCTACAGAAATGAGTTTATAAAATAAGAGCTCAAATTATTATGGCCTTTGACCAATAAAGCTGGCTCGTAATTTCAGGCCTGAGAAAAGATTAACATTTTTGACAATCAAATGTGGGAAAACCAGTGGAGGACAATTTTGGATACTATTTCAATTTTCTGAAACACTGTATATTTTAAATAAGAAATATATGAAATAGTTATGTGGGAAATAAATTGCAGTCAGAGGAGCGATGACGAATTGCAAAGCTATACAGTAAAAGAATTTCAAGCATTGTTTAGCTGCTTTTGAATTAAAAATGGAACAGCTAAATCAACATTAATGGGAAATTATCTAAAGGAAGAGCTAACTTCAGACATTTGCTCTCTATTTTGTAGTATGGCTGGCCTTATCAATTAGTAACAGAGAGACAGAACTTAATTCTGTTGAGTCAAAGCTCTTAAACCTGTGTCTTCAGGTTCCTTAAAAAGTTCACTAGAAGAACTAGCGGCAACTGCTATTGTTCACAAAGCAGCAAAATACACCAAAACACTGATAGAAAGACTGATAGGACAGGATATTCTAACTGTTCTGTCAATGGGTGTTATTTATTCTGCATAGTTACAACCACTTTAGCTGCCTTGGCTCTATTCTGTGGTTTGTTTCCAGGTACCTCCCCCCCACCACCACCACCATGGATACCAGAATCCATGGATGCTGAAGTCCCATTATATTCAATGGCGTAGTTAACATGGTGTCCCTAATATAAAATGGCAACATCAAGGTTTGATTTCTGGAATTAAAAAAAAAATCTTCAAGCTATGGATGCTTGAATATCTGGATGCAGAATCTGTGGATATGGAGGGCTTGCTGTATCTGGAATTCTCTATTGCAGTTCATCGAAGAGAATAATTACTGGGAGATAATGTTAAATACTTCAACAAGCTACAAGTCCCAGGATTCCATAGGATGAAGTCATGACACTGTAATTGTTATCAAAGTGTGCTAACTGTGTAGTTTGGATTCACCCTTCGTCTTACTTGCTTCTCACTTTATCAGTAAACTAGAGATAAAATTATCCTGGGTATACAAATATATTGTTTTATGTGTACTTGAGCACCACAGTAGATCTTACTTAAATTGGACTCAGTTTGTGGCATACTGAAAAGGCAGGATGTTGTTCTGTGCCTTTAGGTCAACTTATGGCAATACTAAGGTGAAATTATCACTGGGTTTTCTTGTTCAGAGAGGTTTTTTTTTTTTTTCCAGTGCCTTCCTAATAAGGTTGAGAGAGTGGAATTACTCAAGATCATCCAGTGGCTTTCCATGGTCAAGTGAGGATTCAGATCCTGGTCTCCATAGAATCATAGAGCTGAAAGACCCCACAAGGACCATCAAGTCAAACTCCCTGCCATGCAGGAATACACAATCAAAGCACTACACCACCTACAATTGTGATTTAAGATACTTGTTCAGTTCTGAGTAAAGCTGTGTGAGTTTCTTGAAAATATACAGTTTTTAAACATTCCAAGAAAAAAATCCAAATGTTTCAACACTACAGGAAGAAATATTGATGTCAGGAAGTGGGAAAATGAAGAATTTCCACCCCTAGTAGAAACTGGAGAATTTCCACTGCCCTCACACTCTAAATTTTATATTTATATTTTATTGGTGTATTGTTTTTAAATTGTATTGTTTTAAGTTGTTGTTCACCACCTTGAGGCCCTATATTGCAAGAAAGGTGGGATATAAGAATACTAGGGGAATTCCAGGAGAGTGGAGGGTCAACCACCACCAGACCCATTCACTCACACATCACAAAAATCAAACTTTGCACCCAAATGCTCCTTAGGGGGCATGGGGCATTCTCACTACATTCAAGGATCTCTCTGGGCACCTAGAGGCCATTTGGGGGTTGTTCTGAAGCAAAAAATTCTTTCTGAAAATTTTCACAAAAATTGTTTTGACCCCTAGGGAAAGGTCCAGGGTGCTCCAAATGTGGTGGAAATAACCTCCACATCACCTACAGGTCATCTGGGGATATTTGAGAGCTAAAAAAACCTTTGAAAATTTGCAAAACAACCTGTTGTCCTGGGGACTGCAAAAATGACCCTGGGGCTGCATTCCCTCAGGGCGCAATCCTGTCCCCGATGCTATTTAATATTTATATGAAGCCGTTGGGTGAGATCATTCGGAGGCATGGAGCTCAGTGTCTTCAGTACGCTGATGACACTCAGATATACCTCTCCATGACTAGATCATCGGCTCAGTCATCAGATGGTGCCTCCACTCTTAATGACTGTCTTGCGGCGGTAATGGATTGGATGAGGGAAAACAGATTAAAACTAAATCCAGACAAAACGGAGGTACTAACAGTTACCGGTCTGAAACCAGGATTGGAAATACAGTCACCAGTCCTAGACGGAGTCACACTCTCCCCTAAGGACTCAGTTTGCAGTCTGGGGGTACTCCTTGACTCTTCGCTTCACATGACTAGCCAGGTGAATGCAGTAGTCAGGAGCGCCTGCTATCAGCTTCGGCTGATACGCCAGCTGCGCCCTTTCCTGGATACAAAAGACCTGGAGACTGTGGTACATGCTCTAGTAACCTCACGTCTGGATTTCTGTAACGCGCTCTACATGGGGCTACCCTTGTGCCTAACCCGGAAACTTCAATTGGTTCAGAATATGGCAGCCAGGCTTATCACAGGAACATCTAGAAGAGAGCATATAACACCAGTGCTCAAAGTTCTCCACTGGCTGCCCATTAGTTTCCGGGCACAGTACAAGGTGTTGGTACTAACCTTTAAAGCCCTGCATGGCTCAGGCCCATCCTACCTTAAGGACCGCCTCTTCCCGTATGAACCGCCCCGCACACTTCGGTCCTCTGGGAGGAACCTACTGCAGCCAATGAAAACCAGGCTGTCCCAGACCTCTCAGAGGGCCTTTTCAGCTACTGCCCCTAAGCTCTGGAACGGCCTGCCGGACGAGATGCGTCTTATTACATCACTGGCTAGTTTCAAAAAGGCTTTAAAGGCGCATCTTTTCCGGCAGGCCTTTCCCTGAAGGAGAGAATAAATGAAACCCTTGCTCCCTGCTCTAAAAATATAAACAGTACTGGAAATTATTAGTGATTCCCTTTACTTAATACTTACTTGAATCGATTTATGCCGCCTTGCACACGGACTGTTCATGAAAATGCACTTTGTTTTAATAACTGCCGACCAATTTTAACTGTGTTAATTTTAAACTGTCTAGATTTAATTCAGTTTTAAGGGGGGTGGTTGGGGTGGGATGTGATTGTTATTTTTATTCTGTATCTTTTTATTTTGCTGTACCCCGCTCCAAGTATTTTATTAGAGGAGCGGGCTATAAATAAACATTATTATTATTATCATTATTATTATTATTATTATTATTCCACCCCATGGTCCACAGTTTGCCCACACCTGCTCTAAAAGATAATACTGTTTTTTCCCCTTTGTGAAATCTTTCATCCAGTGGACCCAGGACATCTGCTGTGCTTAAAGATGATTGAGATTCGATAGTGTGACCATTTCTGAGAACTGGTGCCTCCAGAAGGTCTGTGAAACTTTAGTGAGGCTGGATTCAGTGCTGATGAGTAGCATGGAGACAATTCCAGTTTGCCTGTGCTGTTTCAACCTGCCTACTGTTGCAGTTAGAATGCAGTGTTTTCATATTACCATTAATCCCAATCCTTCCATTTTATTGAGTGCTCTATCTGCTTGGCTTCTAATTCCCCAGTCTATGAAATGAATAAAGATCAACCAGCTTCTCTGTCCTAGGTAATTACCATGCTTTGTTAAAGTCTAAAGTTCCCATAAAACAGAAAAGAGATGGCACAAATACCTCAGCATATTGATTCTCTATAGTATCAATATTCTCTTGCCTGGAGCTAACAAAGGTGAAATCACTCTTGTGGGATAAGAGCAATACCATCCCCCCCCAATGGTTTTACATTAAAATTTCCAGCAGATTTTGTCAAAATGCTTTTCCATACCCAGTACAATTATTGCCACTGATTCTTTTGAATGTTGAAGGTCGATTTAGTTGTCAAATGTTTGCTTGAGCTTTGATGTTCTGTCACAAAGCCCACCTAAATCTAGTGAATTAGGGCTAATAACATCTTCTACCAATACTGTAATACTGTGGAAGTGGATTTCTAAAGTGAGATGCACCTGTAATTTGCAGACATTTCTGTTCAGAGACAGCGAAATACTGGTTTCAGTCACTGGCATATCTCACATCTATACTTTCAGCATCCTTTCCCTTGGTCATGCCCCATTTTCCTGGACATTTCACTTAACACTATGTTTGATTATTTGTTCAGGTGTTGTTGTTGATGAAATGGTTGATGCTATCTGCTTTCAAGTTGGCTTCAACTTATGGAGATGCTAAGTGAGAGACCTCCAGAAGACCTGGTTATTAACAGTACTGCTCAGGGATAGGAACCTTTGGTGGGCTCAGGAGCCAGTTTTCTCCTCCAGGGGCATGCAGAATGCCAAAAAAAGGAGGGCAAACACACACACACACACACATACACAAAACAGAAGTTTGAAAAACAAGTTTTTTAAAATTATTATTTTAAACAGATCAAGGGGCCTTGTTACCATGCCTGGCTTCCAGAAGAGACAATCCACTCTTCTCTCCTTTCTCCTTTCTCCTTCTCCTTTCTTTCTTAATCCAAAGGTCCAGTGAATTAAGGGGGTTTGTGGGCTGCAAAAACATCCTGAGGATCACCCATAGCCCACCACTGTCCTAAAAGCACATCCACTTCTTCAGAACTTCACATTGGCAGCTCTTGTTGCATTTTATGAACCATATTAATAATATTTCGATTTTCTACATCAAGCTTTGGGTTTGTCTTATGGAAATCTACAAAAATGTGGTGAAACTAGGCCTCTCTGGAAAGCATCTGAGTCCTTCTGAACAATGTTTTCATGGGCCTCACTGGGAAACAACTGCCTAGGAAAGGTCAGCAAGGCAAGCAGATGTGTGTCGGGATATTTCACATACTGAAATGAAAATCCTTCAAGCCCAAAGACAACATGTAAGAAAAAAGGCAGGTGGAAGTACTACTTAGACCTCACATGAAGTGACTCTCCATGTTGCATTTAGTGGGAGTATTGTCTTTGACCTGAACACCATGCTACTACAAAATTCATTTATCATTTATTATTTTATAGTTCATTTATTAAACACACTGTGTGTGGTGTTTTAAACACAGAGAAACCATTTTCAAATGGCTTAAATAATATGTATCAAAGCCTAGAATTTCTGTTTTAAATCTAAACATAACAACCATAATGTTGAAAAGTAACTTTATGAAACCTATCACTATGTGTAGTGTATTTCCTGCTTCCACGGTGTTTTTTCGGCTTTCACCCAATGTATAGTCCAAATTCCAAATCCGTTTTTACATATAGACAGACAGACAGAGGGAGAGAGAGAGAGAGAAGTTCTACGTAAAAACAAATCTGGGAGAAATACAACTCAGAAGTCAGAATTACCTGTGTAAACTTGTGGTAGAATTCTCCTCCACAATGAATAAGAAGACTGCCAATTGTAATATATTTAAAGGGTCAAGAGAAATCTATATGTGGTCAGGAAATAAGACAAATATTGGTCCCTCATTTGATGGGAATAGCAACATCCATTAAATCCATTAAATTAACACTGAAATCAATGTTTAAACTGCAAGAAGTAATTAGTGTAATTCATATTAAAGAGTTGTCTTTGGGGGTGCTATCTGGAAATCAAGTTTAGCTATAATTTTGGGGGGAGGAAGGGAAAAAAGATGCCTTCATTTTCCTCTTCTGGATAGGGTATGTAAGAAAGATAGCTTTCTTGAAAATGTTATGATGCTGGATACTGAGTTCAGATTTATCTTATCTTATCTTGTCTTGTCTTATCTCATTGGCACATAGCCAAAGTGATTTCTAGAACCAGCAATCAGCATGTATTCCTTTTGAATGGAGACTTTTATTTTCTTTTAACATTTCACGTTGCAAAGCGCAGCTGTTCACTAGAAACAAAATAAAAGTTTGTACAGTAGCATTTGGAGACTTTCGTTCGCTCTCCCTGCATCAGTGGGCAATTCATGAGACCCTGCTGCTAAGCTTTGGAAAGGTATCCCTATAATCCTTTGTCAATACAAACTTCACACAACTTTTACAAGGCCTTTCATTAGCGGGCTGAGGTCTGAAAGAAGATCAAGTGAAACTGTCTGCAGCCCATGGACGCAAAACCCTTTGTATTAGAGAAACTGTTGACAAGGACAGAGGATGTGACCATGAAGGCACAATCTGGACATGCTAATTTTTTTTACAGTTTTTTCTCATGGCTAGAACTGAAGATAAGTAGGATGCTGTCTTTAAATCCAACCTTCTTGTACATTCCAATACTTTTAAAACAGCACATGGGGATGTAGCTAGCTAGCTTTTAAGAAGTGGTACCGGAGAACAAATGTTAATGAGAAAAGTCAGGAACAGTCTAGCACAGTCAGGTTCTTGGAGAGTGTGTTGGTGTGGACATATTAACATGGTGGATCAAAATATATACAGGAGTTTTGTTAGGTCAAAAGAGAAAACACAGATAATGCCATTCAAACACAAACAGTAAGCCAATAATAATAATAATAATAATAATAATAATAATAATAATAGTGTTTATTTATAACCCACTCCTCTAGCAAAGTAATCGGAGCAGGGTACAGCAAAGTTAAAAAGTACAGAGTAAAACAACTGTCATACCCCTTCCTGACCACCATCACCCTTAAAATTAAATTAAACCAGCAAGTATTAAAATCAACGAAGCATCCTAAACATCAAATAGGACTTCAAATGAGAATGCAGTCACTTTCAGGATTTTTTTTATGGCAATAGAAACTGGATGGGATGGTGCCTGGGTACTGTCTTGGACAATCATACAAATGGTTGGTATTCAAAGACAGACACTACAGGCCAAGAGAAAAGGTAAGGGGCTGTCACTGATGTGTGCTTCTTTTACACAAAATCTTATTTGTTTGTCCTTCAGGAACAGAAAAGTGGGGGACCTCTTTTCCTAAACTCAATTACTTTGCCTGCTTTCTTCACTTTCTCTTAAAACTTCCTGTAGGAAAGGTTGAGAAGGGCTGATAATATAGTCTCTATTAGGCAGCAGCAGCATTGTGACCTCTTCTGTCCTTTGGAGATGAAGTTTTCAAAGGCTTTTTAACCCCAGGTAAGAACCAAAGTTTGGGAAAGTTACTGCTTTTGAAGTACAGGTACTAGAATTCCTCAGCTACTGTGGGGTATTCTTGGAGTATTTGTGTAAAACAAAACACACACACACACACATTCATTTGCTGTTAAGGCTCCATAATCTTGGAAACTACATTTCCCAGGGGTTTTTCTGGTAAAGGCAAAGTTTGCCCCTACATCCTTCATTAGGCAGGCAGCATCTGTTTGCACTGCTCTCACTAGATACATTCACAAAGAAAAGAAAAAGTAGAAGTTGTGGCAGTGAAAACTGGGGAAGCTGAGTGGAGGGAATCTTTACCAAACTAGAGTCCCTGGGATGTTTGGGTTTGACTCTTAATTTGGCTGTAGTATGGGGTGGATTATACTCTGAACTGGTTGGTTCTCTTTCACCTGCATCATCAGAGTGATCTGTTCTCATCCCATTTGTAATATAGTACAAATGGTTTGAGTGTTGGACTAGGGCACTGGGAAGCCAGCATTCAAATCCCAATTTGGCCATGGAAACCCACTGGGTAATGTTGGGCAAGTCATACTCTCCCACCCTCATAGGATGACAATGACCAATCCCACCGAAGAAGCTTGCCAAGAAAACTCTATGATAGGTTCACCTTCAGGTCACCATAAGTGAGAAAGGATCTGAAGGCACACAACAACAAAAGAACAACAAAGAGTATTGTAGTATACTCCAGCTGTAAGAAGAATTGGGAACAAATACATACAGCTGTAGCCAGTGGCAATCCTGTACTGGTTGTCATCCAGTACAGGGGGTGGGACTTCTGGGGGTGGGACTTCCAGGTGTAGGGGCTGCATGAGAGCAGCATCATGGGCCTGAGGCATGGCTGGAGGCACACCCACGTGGGTGGAAACAGCACTTGCACAGGTGGAAACAGTGCCCGTGTGTCCGAAGGGGCACCCATGCAGGCCAAAAGAGCATCCGTGCAGCCAGAGAAACACCTGCATGGACCAACAGAGAGCCCATGCATCCAGAAACATCACCAGCTTGGGCCAAAAGAGCACCCATGTGGCCAGAGGAGTGCCCATACAGCCGAAAACAGTGTCTGTGCAGCCTGAAAGAGCACCTGTGCTTGCCTGCACCCACGCAGGCCTAGGAAGCACTCACAGGGGTGGGGGGTGGGCAACTAGAAGTCACCCCCCTTTCTGTAGTGTCACCCTCTGCCTCTGGAGTGTCATCTGGTACAGTCTGCACCTCCTGAATCCCCCAGTGATGCTACTGAATGTAGTCCCCATCTGAATTTCTGGAGCCCCCACCCTTAAAGTGGTCATGACAACTTGACAACAAAGTACTGCTCTTCTTTAAATTTGCAACAGTGCTGGCAGATTTGGCAAAAAAAATCCCATCCTCTTTAAAATGAACACTATTACTTTAAGACACATTGTTGTTGTTGCTGCTGCTGCTGCATCTGCTGTTATTAAAATACAGTTTTTGCTTATATCCTTCCTTTTTCCCCAGTCTGGGATCTCATCTGCATTAGCCAGCATATTCCAGGGGCAGCCCAAGATATCCTTACACCACAACTGCCCCAGCCTCCCCCCATTACCTGGCCCTCCGTTTTTATATTTCAGTGTCTGTCTGCACAGGCGTTCTATCAAGCTGCATGACAAACCTGCCACCAATACAGGTTGCTTGTTTCTGAGGTCAGAACAAGGTACTCGGTCATGATCACATGACTGGATACCTTGTTCTGGCCTCAGAATGACCAAATCGTGGTGGCAGTTGATGCTCTGGTTGGTTTGGTGGGATATTCATGCAGACAGCCATTGAGGTGCAGGAATAGAGGGCTCTGGATCTTCCTGGAAGATCCAGAGTAATATGTAAGGTTTCTAAAAATTAATTTTAAGGCTGTTTTACCCCAGTTCTGGTGTGGTACATGCCAGACATAGTCTGGTCTCTTCACAACAGAATCAGGGTTTGGGACATGCAAAAATAGAGGGAAACAGGTCTTTTGGTCCATGAGACTCAGGGGAACCTGGGACTTGGGGACTGTACAGGCCTCCCAAAGGAGTGGCCTGCAGCCTCCCCTTTTCATGCCAGATCGGGGCTGCAGCAGCCTCATGCTCCGGCCCCCATTCGGCCTTTCGAGGATTCAAAAAGGAGCTGCAAAAATGGCTCCTTTTCGTGTCCTCAAAATCTGGTGCTCCTTCAGCGCTGCTGGAGACACACCATGACACTGCATGCCATTTGAAATGGCACACACCATCAGGGTGCCCTGGCAGGGGCAAAGTCAAGCATGCGTATTCAAGACACTGGTCCCGACTCTGCCCCCAGACTGGGATTTCAGGCCAATCTGTAAAGGCCCTCAGTTTATAGGATTAAAACAGATATAGGTTTTTTAAAAAAAATCATACAAAAGTTAAATATATTATGAAATTAATAATAAAATTAAAGCCATTAAAAGCAGTCAGCTCTCAAAAGTTTTCCAGATTGGAATAATCTACACCTGCATATGAAAGGATCTTTGTAGATGGGGTGAGATATAAATATTCCAATAAATACATTTGTAACATCTCTTAGGATTTCCAGAGTCTGGAAAGCAGTCCTTGAGAAAACCCTCTCCAGTAGGCTGACCATATTTCCTTGTGACAATAACGGGACATTGGTTATGTAATATTCTGTATTTATGAAAAAGGAAGATGATAACAAAAGTTTTATTACATGAACCTGTTGAGCTAAAAATTATTCTTCACTGACAAAACTCATACAAAAATTTAGGCAGATATAGAAGGGGGGACTGGATTTCAACACAGTCGTATAATGAATATTTCTTCAATGAAATAACCTTACACAGCAAATTTTGGTCTTTCAAGACCTTATCATAAAACGTCTTACATTCCATGACAACATTATTTTTTTGACAACCACAATTTCAAACAGGAATGATCAAATCATTTTTGCAATATAGCATGGCATTTTTCTTGAAATTGGATCAAAATTGGCATTTATATTAAAACGGCAGGATGGTCCAGAAATATGGGGAGGGGAGGTACTGTCCCATTTGAAATGATACATATGGTCAGCCTCCTCTCCCATGTTCCCACCAAATGTATTGTTGTGGAGAGAAAAAGGCCTCTCCAGAATTTCTCAAGACATTGGAAGGGAAATACTGATAGGGCAACACAGTTATTCAAATAACTTGGGCCTATGCTATACATATATTTGTAGGTCATAGTTCACAGCATTTTGAATTGTGCCCAGAAAAAGATTGCCAGCCAGTGGAACAGATGCAACAAGGGAGTTACTCATCCCCACATGTTTTGTTTTAAAGCCAAAGTGCTCATTTGGAAAGGGTGGGTTGTTGTTGTTTTGCCATTACTGCACTGCCAGATTTTGGTATCATGGCAAGGTCCTTTGTGATTTGTGGTGTAGCAGTTCCTTACCTCTGGAACATGACAGTTCCAGCTTACAAAAGATAACTAGTAATATAGGTTAGTGTGTGCTCTGAACAATATATCACACGTTCTCCAAAGACTCAGCTCTCAAGAGACAACAAAAAAGGAGAGGCCATTGAGTCCTTTGCTCCATCTCCACAGCTTTTCCCACATGAGGTTCTATAGCACTTGTACACCACACTCATTTTCCTCACCTCTTCCATTACACATGGTGGTGAGTGCCATGTCCTCTCCCTTTAACCACATCCAGATTCTCTTATACTAAGTCCATAGAGAAAGGAGCATATATGAACTTAGTAGGCAAACAGCAGGTGGGTTTATTTTGCTTCAGCAATTTTTGCACTGGATGTGTGAGAAGACTATGAAATAACTTTCATGTTGTGTGGAGCTGTGCCACATTACTGGAAAATTTGCCATTCCAATTTGCCATTGGGATGGAGGTGGGGAGGTGGATTGTTTCAATTGGCTAACTCCATTTCTTTCTTCCAATGTTAATGTGATTTTTTAAATTGCATCACATTATTATACAATCTATCCTCAAGTCCCGAAAATCCTAGGTGACTAAGCCAAATAAGAGAGAGTGAGAGAGAGAGAGAGAGAGAGAGAGAGAGAGAAAGAGGAAGACAGAGAACAGAAATACAATCCAATTTTGCTGGCAGTGGAGTACATTATTCTCTGTTTTCCTCTTCCATTATTTACCACATGCACTTTAAGGTTATTCTGTTTGGACCAGATACAAAGGTGGTGTAAATCACAATAGCACCATTAAAGCCAATAAATATGTGCTGAGGGTCTTCTTCTTCTTCATCTTTGTCTTCGTCTTCATCCCATCAGTATAAACACTTAAATAATGTAAGACCAAGCTGTCTGGGGAGGTCTTTGCTCCCCAATGTTTCATCTCAACAACTGTGATTAGTGAGGCTGGATTTGCAGACCCTGGTGAGGAAGGAAGCTTACAAAAGACCAGAATTGGGCACTTCTCTATTTGTGAGGCCAAGCTAGTGGAGTTCCTTTCCCCTGAAACTGTTCCTAGGCATGTCTTTGACAGTATTCAAGCTAAAGGTCCAGCTATCCTTATTTTCCATTTGTTTTATTTAGTGCTTATAAGTGTCTCTGTTTCCCCGATGGAGGAGGGAAGTTGCTAGATGTTGGAAGTTTAATGTCCTTGCTAGAGTATAATTTATTTGGCAATTATAACCCATTTCCTGTGGGCCAGATCTTACCGCTTCATCCTTTGTGGTAGGATTAATACTGGTGAAGGCCAAACTCTGCTGTGCACTGTCTTTCCCTGCTCCACCTATCTCAAAACCTGGATGTCTTTCAAAATAGCATGACAATAAACCATTGAGAAACATGATGACAATGAACACTCATTCACAAGAGCTCAGCTTATTTTTGCTAGACACCATGTAGGATGACCAGTTTCCCAATGAGAAGGGGAGAAAAGTACACAATTTAGACCAACAGCAAACTCCAGCACCTCAGGTTTGGCCCTGAGTATGCTAACCCCAAAATGCTGGCCTGATGCATTCAATATGTCACAAAAGTTCCACAACTTATGTCTGGGCTACACTCATTGGAGGTGGCACTGGAGGGGCTTCAATGCAGTTTCTATTTTAAATGCATTTCTTTTACCTCTTGCATTAAAATGCTTATTTGGGAAAATGACTCCTTTGTTCTTCATTTGTTCTTCATTTACTTCAGAGAATGAGCATGTAACGTACTGGTATACAGAATGAGGGAATACCAGAACCTGGTAAGAAAAACTTTAGTTACAGGGCCCTTCTGTGCTTATGACATGAGCTGCATAGAAGGCTCTTTTAGATCATCAGACAATTGGTCCACCCAACCCAGGATTGTCTACATCTAGTTAGTTCCACATCAACTGCTTCCTGATCCCCTTTTAAACTAGAGATGCCATGGATTAAACCTGGGAACATCTGTACTCTGTGAATGAGCAATGGCTTCTCTATTAACTTGGACCAAAAATGCTACTTTACTGATTGTAGTCTGATCCCCAAAGCTCCCAAAGCTCACAATTATTTGGCATGAGCAGAAAGCCTGCAAGATGGCCTTTGGTTGAGCCATCATTCACTGTCCCCTAGGCTAGTTCCTCTCTGTTTACTGCTGTATTTTCAGGTATATTTGTGTATGTGTATATATGTGAAAATCAGTGTGCTGTAGTGGTTTAAGTATTGGACTATGACTCTGGAGATCAGGGTTCATTTCCCCGCTCAGCCATGCAAACCCACTGGGTAACCTTGGGTGAGATGCACATTCTCAGCCTCAGAAAACTCCATCATAATTTTGCCTTGAGGTCAAGGAAACAACCCTAAAGTAGGATAAGTAGGAAATAATTTGAAGGCACACAACAAATCTTTTGATGTGTGTTTATTAACGATTTGGATGACAGAATTGGGGGCATACTTATCAAATTTGCAGATGACACTAAACTGGGAGGAGTAGCTAATACCCCAGAGGATAGGATCAAAATTCAAAATGACCTGAATAGACTAGAAAGCTGGGCCAGTGCTAACAAAATGAAATTCAATACGGAGAAATGTAAGGTTCTGCACTTAGGGCGGAAAAATGAAATGCACAGATATAGGATGGGGGACACCTGGCTGAACGAGACCACATGTGAAAGGGATCTAGGAGTCCAAGTAGACCATAAGCTGAACATGAGTCAACAGTGTGATGCGGCAGCTAAAAAAGCCAATGCAATTTTAGGCTGCATCAATAGAAGTATAGTTTCTAGATCAAGGGAAGTTATAGTGCCACTCTATTCTGCTTTGGTCAGGCCCCACCTGGAATACTGTGTCCAGTTCTGGGCACCACAATTCAAAAAGGATGTGGAGAAACTGGAGCATGTCCAAAGGAGGGCAACTAAGATGGTGAAGGGTCTGGAAACCTTGCCCTATGAAGAACGCCTTAGGGAGCTGGGGATGTTTAGCCTGGAGAAGAGAAGGTTAAGAGGTGATATGATAGCCCTGTTTAAATATTTGAAGGGATGTCATATTGAGGAGGGAGCAAGCTTGTTTTCTGCTGCTGCAGAGACTAGAACGCGGAACAATGGATGCAAACTGCAGGAAAAGAGATTCCACCTCAACATTAGGAGGAACTTCCTGACAGTAAGGGCTGTTCGACAGTGGAACACACTCCCTCGGAGTGTGGTGGAGTCTCCTTCCTTAGGGGTCTTTAAGCAGAGGCTGGATGGCCATCTGTCAGGGATGCTTTGACTTGGAGTTCCTGCATGGCAGGGGGTTGGACTGGATGGCCCTTGTGGTCTCTTCCAACTCTATGATTCTATGATTCTATGATTCTATGATTTAATATATTTTGCAGCTGACTTCCAAGACCATTGTCTTCTAGTGCTGACTAACAGTATAGAGCAGTAAAATTCAACATATTACTTGGAGAGCTAGATCTGGTTCCCTGAGTAGCTATTGACATCTAAACAACAGCATTCTACAATGAGATTGCATCTCATATGTTTTCACTCAAGAAGCCTGTTCAGGTGCTATTGAACTATATCCATAGAGGAAGAGTAGGGCCATATGTATTAGGCCTCTCCCTGCCTATCTTTGGCTGTACCTTCAGCCCATCCAGCAATATGACATAGGTTCCCTCTTTAGTTCTTCCTGTTCAACCCAGGAAACTCAGATAAAGCATGTACAGATGGCTCTACTAGTTCCCCTCCATGAGTACAAGTTAATAACCCTAGAGGTGCATCTACACTGTAGAAATAATGCAGCTTGATACCACTTTAACTGCTGTAGCTCCATCCTATGGAATCCTGAGATTTGTAGTTTTCCAAGGTCTTTAGCCTTCTCTGCCAAAGCATGCTGTTGCCACACAAAACTACAAATCCTAGGATTCTTTAGGATGGTGCTGTGGCAGTTAAAGTGGTGTCAAATTACATTGTTTCTACAGTGTAGAGGCACCATGCTTAGTCAAACATAGGTTTCTTTCACAATGCCTAAATATAGGTAATAATAATAATAATAATAATAATAATAATAATAAATTTTATTTATAACCCGCCCCTCTCACCAGGCAATCGGGGCAGGGTACAACATAGTTTTAAAAAGTCACAGTTAAAAATTAATACAGCCCAATTCTGCTGAACTAACAGCAGAGTTTCTGGCCCAGGGAAACTCATGTGAAACTTCAGGAACCCAAAAGGTCCAACCAAGGTAGTAAGCACAGGAACCTGGGAGTGGGAAGGTAGATTGTGGTGTGTGAATGTGTGAGTAGCCACTGCGATCATTCTTCCAATAATAATAATAATAATAATAATAATGTTTATTTATATGTCCCTCCTTTCCGTCGGATCAAAGAGGGATTACAGCAATGAAATACATATACAATTCATAGTAAAATTAAACCTAATATAACAACATATGCATATAATGCAATATCAACAAAAGTACATTCACAATATCACCTATGCGTAATACTAGTTCAGCTCATACAGTCCAATATCAATAAGACAATTAAAATATAAACAGAATCAATCATATACACATTACATTTCAATTGCAATTACAAGCATAGGTCAGACACTATAACTACGGCTACAATCCCAAAGTCCTCCGGGGGCAATAAGGTGTTCCCCACCCCACCCCTCCAAAGTTCTCCATAAGGACAAGGATGTTCAGGCATTTAAATAGGCGCCGCTCTCACCGGCGCCACACCCCCTCAGGAGTCCGCTGTGGCTGGTGGGCCCCGGCAGGCCGGCTTTTAGGGACGCCGCTCCCACCGGCGACCTTGCCCCCAGGGTCCTCACTGCAGCCAGGTGTTCCGGTGCTGGTGCTTCTCTCCTACTCTGCTGCACGGGTGGGTGCGTGCGTGCATGTTGGCTCCTGGTGGGCCCCAGCAGGACGCCGCTCCCACCAGCAACCTTGCCCCCAGAGTCCTCACTGCAGCCAGGTGTTCTGGCACTGGCGCTTCTCTCCTCCTCCACTGCGTGGGTGGGTGCAGGAGTTCCTAGATCTGCTTTTAGGATCGATTGGGCTGTGCAGGCCAATGGTAATTGATTGTGTGTTAAATTCCCTTCTGTTTCAGGGAAACAGATCCCTTACTGTGTTCCCACCTCCTTTTCCCCTTTGTGTCTGTTTTGTCTGAATAGTGGGTGGCAATGGGAGGAAATCAGTCCAAGCCTGAGACTCCTTTGGAGTGCATGCTTAAAAACTTCAAGAAAGGCTTTAGTGAGAATTTTGGGGAGGCCCATTAAACATATGGGATGTCACTTTAATTGCCATGGCTCCACCTTTGGAACCCTGGGATCTGTAGTTTTGTGATGTATTTTGATTGTGAGGCAAAGAACTCTATTGTCTCACCAAACCAGCAGCTTCCCCCTAGGATTCCACAGGGTGAGGCCCTGGATGTAAAAGTGTTATAATTGTGTCGTGTGAGGAAAAACCACAGAAACATAATAACTCTTCAGTGCTGAACTCTTTGCACATAGTAATTTATATATCCCAGTTCCCTTTCTGAATGCCCTTTGGGCCCTAGCTTTCTGTGGCTTTTCCAAAATAATATTCCTTGGCTTCAATCAAAAGGAGTAAATGTTTTCATTAGAAAATATAATATTCATAAATCCAACACTTGGGTGAGTTTCTTACCAATATATATATTTACCAAAAACAAACAAACAAAAAAAAAAAAAACAAAACAAAAAACCCTCTCTATGGCCTTTCCCATAATGCTACACAGGTCTTTTATATACAGTTGCCATTACTGCCCATAGCCTGTAAAATAAGGTGGGCTATAAAGGGCAATCAATCAGTGAATGAACTGTTCCCACCTCTGGAGCACATTAATATCACCAAAGCATAGGCTACCAGAGGTTTCTCTTTCCCTGTTAATTTTTATTCACAAAACATTTTTAAAAGGCTGTTCGCTAGGTCTTTAGAAATTCATAGCTCTTTGCCAAAAAAGGAGTTGGAGCTGTGACTTTCCAGCTGTTTTATATTCAATGAGAGTTGTCACTGGAACTTGGAAATTCATGAAGAGAAGCAAATTTGCAAAGATCATCACCGTGAGGATGATCATTCTTGCCAGATTTACATCAATCCTATAGTGTGTGTTTTTTTTTCTCTCTCTCTTCTTGAAAATTGAGATGCCACTTAGGTGATTCATGAAGAAAATAAAAAACCCAAGCGTTTCTATTGAGGCTTGTTTTGGTGGATGGCCTAGCAAATTTCAGGCATTACCTGGAGCATACACCAGACCACTGCAAAAACTGAAGCTTAAAATGAGACAGGATGCTTCTTAAGACCCAGAATACATTTGTTAGACTAGTAAATGTGGTGGCTGTATCAAAACTGTGTTCATTACAGTGCACACATCTCTTATTTGCACTTTGTTGTTGATGTGTGCCTTCAAGTAATTTCTGACTTATGGTATCCCTAAAGTGAACCTATCATGGGGTTTTCTTTGCAAGATTAGTTCAAAGGAGGCTTGCTACTGCCTTCCCCATGAAAGCATGTAACTTGTATTGTAATATTTTTCTGGTTTTAATAAAGGTATCACCTAACTTTGGTTTTGTTTATGCTTAGGAGGCTGCTTTCTGCCAAGTCAGATCATTGGTTCACTTAGCCCAGTATTTTCCACTTCAACTGGCAGCTGCTCTTCAGTGCTTCAGGCAGGATTCTTTTGCTGCCCCACCTGGAAATCTCTAGTATTCTGTTGTGTCTGTTGTCCAAGCACTAACGAAATATGACCATGATTAGCTTCCAAAATCAGAGAACACTGGATATATTCAGAGTGTTAGACTTATGGACCACATAGCTGTTTTCTTTTGCTCTCTGATGCAATCCTATGCCAGCTGAGGAAGATGACTATGAAGGTGCAACACCATGGGCCCAAACAGACAGGCTAAAATAAAGCTGCTTCGGGTCACTTTGGAAGTATGCTGTTAAATGATGCATTTGTCCTAAGAGGCTGGAATCTCCTAAGGACTGGACTGCAGCTTTGGTGCAGCTTCTGGCCTCTTAAGACATGTGTGTCATTTAAACAGCATACTTCCAAAGTGACCCGAAGCAGCTTTATTTTGACCTGTCTGTTTGGACCCCATGATTCCTTTACATACTAACACCATCCAGTAGAGAAGGCAGTTGTGTAAATGTAATATAAGAGCACATGTCACACTGAATGTTGTGTGTTGCCACACAGGTCAGCCCCCCCCCCCCCCAATAAATACAGAAACCTGGTTGGAGGAAAAAAAGGCCACAACTTTATTAACTGTTCCACACATGCAGAACAACACAAAACCATAGGGTTGGCCCAAAGCATAAGGTCTGGATCTGGCCATCAGCAACACCCTGGTTGGTTGATGTATGCTTGGTAGCAGGGGCAAACATCGGGATGACGTAGGTGCCAAGCTCCGCCCTGTTGCGCAGTTAGGCAACTGTGCTGCTTCACATCGAATTGCGAGACATCCTAGTCACCAGGTATTAATAGACTGTGGCCCCCGCAATGGCCACAGCGAATCGCTCCTTACCCGGGTCATGAGGACTCCCGATCCAGTGCCAGCAGGCCCTGGAAACCCCTACCCCAGATCCAGGCCTATACTGCCACCCAGAACAGAAGTTGTGACAATCAACTCCCAAAACAGGGAGGGAGGGTGGGAGAGCAGAACTGGCAATGATTCTGACGCTCACCTTACACGGCCTTAAATAGGCCCAACAGCCAATGAGGGCTCAGGAAGGATGGAGGCACCACCCTCTCCGAGCTCTCCACCAATAGGAGGGTACGCCGTACCCTGCTGTGGCCAATCAGACAGGTTCCTTTCCTGCTCCTCCTGGTGGCCAATCAGCATCGAGCCCACGCTCGCACCGGCCACTGGGGCGCCCAAGCCTGGCACGCAGGAAGGGGAGAGGCCTTCCTTCACGCGGCAACAGCACCGGCCCGTTAATTCGGGCGGCGCCATTTACATAAGTGGAGGGGAATTTTCACAAGACAACTGTACATCCTATGTGATAATTGTTAAAATAATGGCAAAGCCATCTCATTTTGTTGTCTTTGTACAGAAAAAAAGGCAACACCCAAGATATGTTTCAATAACATTTTAAAAACTTGTTCAATTTGAGTTTTGTTTTGTTTTGTCTCACATTAGTATTTGTGTTAGTCAGATTTAGAATTGGTAGTGATGTACTACATTAAGTTGCGTATATTTCTCTGGAAAATATTTTTGTATGGTGGAATCTGAGAGTTATAATATTCTATAGAGGCAGAAGCTTTTGGAAAAAAATGGGGGAAAAAAGGTTTGCATCAGAGAGCAAAAGAAAACAGCTATGTGGTCCATAAGTCTAACCATTCCAACACTCTGAATATATCCAGTGTCCTCTGATTTTGTTGGTGTACATTAAGACACATAACCATGTTAGGTAAAAATCAGTCTGTGTGGTAATATTAACATATGAAAGATTAACATGAGAATTGGTATATATTGTTATTCTTTCATTTCAAGCAAACTCCAGTGTTATGTGTACTTGTATCGACAAACTCCAATTTCCTGTTCTATTCTCTGTATTCCCCCCCACACACACACACACATATGCCCTGGATGTCTCCTCTGCGGGCTGCAGGGGGTGGGTGGATCACCCTGTCTCTTCTCCATGTACCATAGCAGTTCCATCAATAAAAAAATTGGATATCATTAATTATTTCTAAGATACTGACTAAAATAGTAGTGGTCAAATGTTGTTGGACTTCATTTTCCAGAAGTTCAGGCAGCATGGCCAGTGATAAGGGATTCTGGGGTCATTAGTCCAGAATATTTAGAAACACTTTTCTAATAAAACTCATTAAAATATAAAATTATTGGATTTTACTGACCTGGAGTATAGCTTGACTGAGTAGCTAGGAAGCACAGTTTACCAGGCAGAATTCCAAAAAGGAGGTATGCAGGTTTTCAGTGTTATGAAGTGACAGTGTCCAAATATCTTCTGATTACTGTTTCCTCTGAACTCTAATCATTGGCTCATTTCTCCAGAGAGTTGATGTTCTGATACTTGTCTTTCCTTGTTTAGCTACAGGTATTGCATCAGTTTCTCAGATTTAGTAATGTTCACAAATGGTCTGGTAGACAAGGTTAATTCTTTGTTTATTCTTCACCTTTGAAAGTAAAGATACCTACAAGGAGATGTATAAAAGAATAAAATCTACAATAAAAATCTACACTGAAAAGACAAAGTACAAAGTGCAAAGACTAAGATGCAGCAGTAAAATATACAAGATCCAGCCCTAAATCAAGGATGTGCTTAAATCAAGGAGATACTTAATGGTATCTTAGGCCCTGTACACACCAGCCATTAAGGCTGGCATGAGGCAGAGTTGGGCTGTAGCATCCTCACAACACATACCCGACTCCACCCCCAGGGCGCCCTGATGCTGTGCATTGCTGTGCTCCATGGTGCTCCTCTGGTGCTGCATCCATGCGATGCAGTGCTAAAGGAGCACTATATAGCCATGGTAATGCAGCTATGGTACCCTTTTGAGGGTGCAAAAAGGAGCCGCCTTTTGCGCTCTCAAAAGACCAGATCGGGGCCATGGTATGAGTTGCCGCAGCCCCAATCCGGCTAGAAAAGGGTCAGCCTTCTCCTGTTCCTTATTTGCAGGTTGAGGGTGTGGTGTATGGTTGCCACATCCCCAACCCAGCACTTCCAGGGGCAGCATAGAGCAACCCCTTACCGGGCTATCTGTACAGCCTTTAAGATCTTACACTTAAACTTAGTAACTGTGCTTAGGGTCCAAAGGCATGAAAGTAATATTCTTCATGTAATATTAAGACTTTTTAGGTCCTCATTCTCACTGTAGCTTTCAAGTAGTTCAGAAAATCCATTGCCTGGCAAGGGCAGTGTAGCAAGGACAACATTTGGAAGAAAAAAGGCCACAACTTTATTGTCTACAGCTGACACTTGGGTTGGCCTGAAGCATGGGTCCCAATCTGGCATTGACCAACCCGCTGTTTGTCGATGAACCCTGCCCGGTCATGACCGGGCACAAGAGATGACAGATGAGACCACTAAGCATGACCCATCATGTTCCCTGTCACTGAGGGACACTGGCCAGGGACTCACCCCTGCACTGGCAACCCCTCTCTAGCCTAGCACCCAAGAGGATTCCCTTCTGGACCAATGATCTACAGCACCGGTTAACCATGCCCAAGATCCTAGACCCATGCTGCCACCTCAACAGAGTTGTGACAAAAGAGGAGCCCCTAGCAACCACTCACTGAGAGAAGAGTGGGAGTGAGGAAGAATCCCAGCAAGAATGGTGCAGGAATGGTGGCATGCTCAGCGGAGACTGCTCAAAAGCATCTCCTGGCAAATGGGAGGATCTGGACACCAAACCCCTGCAGCCACTCCCCCAGTCCTGGCTGCTTCTCATCACTTGGCCCCCTGGGAAGGAGAAGCCACCAGGAGTGGCAGCCATTGCTGCCCCAAAACTCTGCATCACAAATGGCTGGCCTGGTAGGTTGGGCAGCCACTTTTCCCTGAAGGCTGAAAGATTGTCTGGAGCAGGATTTATTATTGCACAGGTAGGAAGGAGACATCATCCATTATTCCATCCATTCATGAGAGACTTCACATGCATACGTAACTTTTTTTGCATCCTGGCCCTTATGCAAACATAAAGTAAAAATCTGCTATTAAAAAATATGAGTTCGTAATGGCCTACATCTAATGTCATGCTAATACTGTAAACCTTTCCTAGCAAACTTTCTCTCTTTGCATATCACAGTCCCACCACATCTTGCTATTATGGGTTTTGCCACCCTCTAAGTCAGGTTCTATGTTGGATAAGAAGCTGCAAGGTGGAGCTTCCTGTTTCTGTTGATGGAACTAGTTATAGTTCTGGATCTTATCCAAAGTGCACCTTGACATCATCATATATGGCAAGACTGGTGTCATTGGCCACCCACACCAAGATTTGAAGGAGTGTTCCTTAACAAATTGATTGTTCTTTAGAAATCTGATGGAAGAAAAAGCTGGTGAATTTCAGCAGCTAGCAAGATAACTGTAAGGGTTGGATGCCCAGCATAAGCTGAAAGTGCACATTGGTCATGAAGGGGTGGCATTAGGAACTGGCACCACTGGTGTGGCTGGAACAAATGTCAAAGTCATTAAACTCTCAAATTGATTCCAATTTTGGAGATATGAAAAGCTACCTTTCCTAAAGTGTAGAGAGTAGCTCTGATATTCCACCACAAAATCAAGATGGTTAGCAAATGGATAGGGAATCATTTTCTCAGGGCAATCAGGTTAATTTGGATCACTTGAGTGCTCTTGCTTTTATGACCTCCAAGGAGCACATCCCAGCTTGCATAGCACATGAGAGTACTTATGTCAATAACAATCAGAACAACACATCATTTCGGTGCAGTCACCTCTTATGATTACACAGGTCTTTCCTCTCTTTTTTCCACTTCTGTCTCCTCATGAATTGTAGCCTCCTTTATCAAAATGGCATGTAGTAGCTCATGACTGCATTTTTCTAATACTACCTGCCTGGAAAAAGAGAGAAGGGAGGAGAATAAAAAGATCAAAATGAAGTTTGTAGAATGTGTTATTTTTAATCCAAAAGATGCCACTTCAGAGGTTTGGTTGACATAAAATATGGGGTCAGTAACATCTGTGACTGAATTGTGAAGAAGGCACTTGATACATTGCAAATAAGGGACTGGCCATAATTGTGTTCTAATACAAGAAAAGCAATCATTTCCTTTTTCCTATGGTTTAGATTTCATTTATTAGGGATTTTTATAAAATAAGCATACTTACATTCGACCCTGAATTACTGAAGAACATTTCTTTTTCAATTGCTGAAAACCATTTCCTGAAATTTCAAAGGATGCCACTATCTTTTCTTTTCTTTTCTTTTCTTTTCTTTTCTCTCTTCTTCTTCTTCTTCTTCTTCTTCTTCTTCTTCTTCTTCTTCCAGATGTTACAGATTGATCTGATTCTGTGGTAGTCAAACCTATCGCTACAAACAAGAAAATGACCAATGCAGCAGAAAACTATAAACCTAACACAGTTCTTTAAGGATGATTGAGTTAGAGCAGGAGGCATCCATTATCATTACAGTTTCCAACACCATGCTTACCTAGAACACCTTTCCAGGCTTCAAAGTTCTTTCCTACTCTGGCATTGAAATCACCAAGGATAATGATTTTATCTTCTGCAGGGACTTTTTGTATGAGGTGGTGTAGGTCTGAGTAGAACTTGTCTTTCTCCACAGGGTCGCCTTGCATAGTTGGGGCATATATACTAAAGAGAACAACATGAGGGAGGCGTAAGGAGATAATGCGATCAGAATGACCTGTTGGCAGGGTTTCGAGTTTGGAGGCAACAGAGTTTTTAATCATAAAGCCCACTCCTGAGAGATGTTTTTCAGTTTTTGGTTTGCCAGACCAGTCGAGTGTATATCCGGCACTGTGTTCTTTAAGGCTGCCTTTCTCATGGAGACGAACTTCACTAAGAGCAGCAATGTCACTATTAAGTTGTGATAGTTCATGGGCTATTAGAGCAGAATGACGCTCAGGACGTCCACTATGTGCAGAATCTTGCATGGTTCTGATGTTCCAGCATGCAAGCATCAGTCTGTTTGCACCTTTGGAGGCTGGTGTGTGCCTTTGTATCTTTGTTTTTGTTTGACAGCATCAGAAGCTAGCCAACCGGGTAGATGGAGATGAGCTTTCGTTAGGCCACTTTTTCTAGGCCCCTCTCCGTATGGAGCAAGCAGTGCTCTCCTTAAAAAAGGCTGCTTGGTTGTTCAGGAAGCTGCCAAACAAGACTGTCATCTCCTGGGTTAGCCTCAAGCAACCAAAGTCCTGATCCACCTGCATGCAGGGATGGGTCTGTGGCTTCCAGTGCATCTTTCACCTGCCATTTTGTCCCTCACCTATTGCTGCAGGACTTTTTTGTGGGGGGGGGGGTTGGATGTGCCCTTTGAGCCTGTGCAATGGATTTTTCTGGTGGAGTGCAGCTTGCACAGAACTGGCCTCACCATTTAAACCAGAGGTTCGTCTGCTGGGGCGAAGGAAGAGAGGACGGTGGCAGCGAAATACTTGGATCATAGGTTTGATTAGAGTTTCCTTCTCTTAGATGGTTTACCTTACAGGGTTAGATGAGCACCAACTGCCCGGGTTTGGGATTGGAGTTTTACTTCTCCATTGACACCCCCTTGTCATGGGGGAGAGGCTTGCATACCCTAATGAAGCTGTGAGCTATGCTGGAGGTGGGATAAACAGCCACCGGTAGGGCCTCTCATGCCAGACAGGCCACAATCAAAGGGTCTGACCTAGAGCATCAAAGGGCAGGATGGGCTCTTTAGCCTTATGGCAACCATAAGGTACAGAATATATTATAATAATAATTTATATCCCACTTTCATACCAATAATGGCTCTCAAAAGGGCTAAAAACATTTTGAAACATTGACCCATGTATTGGCCCTTTACACTGATCCATGAATAAGTCCACCCAGTTTTTTTTTGGGGGGGGGGAGTGTCTAAAATTTATAGACAAAAATCAGCATGTGTATATACAATAATTATATTGTTGAGCCCTAATGGTAGACAATCAGGTGATAGTACAAAACATAGAATGGGCCCTATAAGTAGCAGCCTTCCACTCAAGACAGTATCGAGAGATCTTTGAGAATGGGAAAATGTTGAGCATTTTAGTATTACCTTGTTGGATGGCTTTAAAATGTTTGTGGAATTCATGGCAACACAACAGGCCCATACATGATGGGAAGGCCTCCCTTTATTCAAATATCTGTATAACCTAATTGTTGCTCCTGACAGATTAATAAACAAGAATAGAGTCTAGAAAGAATATGGCCTTGAAGCACACCATAATTCAAGAAGAGACCAACGTGGCTGTAAAATGGCAAGAATGTATATGCCTTTGTCTTAACATCTATAAATTAAGAATGCACATCCTTGTGATGATATAGAAGAAGCATGTCCCAATGCAAATATGAGAAGAAGCTCATTCCAAAAGGAGAATTCTGAATTTTCTTTATGAGAAATATGGGTCTAAGGTGTTCTATAGAGTGAGTACATTAGAACTACGTATGTCAATAAAACAAGAGGAGTGAGTGGGTGATTGTAGGCACTATATTAAAACATTTATTTTATATGCAAGACAGAGCTGCAAAGAAGGGAGAAGAATGCTTTAAGATGGTGTTTGATCCACCAAATGATCCACCACATGTATGGGGACCTACCACATTTTGTTTAACTTTGCATTTCTGCTACCTTCCTGCATCTTCTCCAATATTTCACAGATGAAAGCAGGACTCATGTGGCCAGGAAACATCAGAGCATAGTCAAAATGGCAAAAGTTATTAATGAGAAAAAACAGACAAGCTCAGCAAGCTCACAGTAGTTTGTTTTTGCCAGAGCCTTCTGGGAAGTGCATGGTTCCCCCACTCCCACCCCATCCTACTGACTTAATTGATTACAAACTATTTTTGTAGTTTGCACCAATGGAAGTAATGGGGGGAGAGCAAAGAGAAAAATGGGCAGAGGAGAGAGAAGCAGGGACATTTTTAAAGTAGCTGAAAAGTTGGGATAACAGAGAAATAATCTTGACTATCCCTACCAAGTCAGGACAGTTGGAAGGTATGTCTCTTGGACTGCAACTAAAGCAATAACAAGAAAGCCTATCCATCATAGGTATGTATGTCACACATTGTTCATGCCTTTAAAGCTTATGCCTGTAAAGGTGGACTGTAATATGTGATACATTTACATTTTAATAGCAAGTTTTTGATGTGGAAAGAAATTTTCTAAGTGACACTTTTTGTTATTACACAACTCTTAAAACATTCAGCACAGACAACAAAATAAGTCATCGCTGCACTGGCTCTCAAACACACACATACATACACACACTTTACATTTTATTAGTGGAGGCAAAATCTCTTCTGTGGGTGGTCAGTGGGCAGATTTTGCCCATATTTTCAGGGTACTCACTTTCCTCATGAATCTAGAAATTTGTTTTTAATAGATCTTCTCAAATTAGGTACTTTATTTTTATTTATGTATTTTAATATATATTTACATGTGTATTTTCTCTGGATAGTCCAGATGGGACCTCACAGTGATAAAATAGTACCCATGGGGCCATTCCTCTGCTCTCCATGCTCTCCAAACTGGGTGTACAGGGAATGGTGGGTACACAGTGGGTGTACACAGAATGAATACTGAAATCAAGATTTTTTTCCTAGCTATAAATCTCCATTTAAGTATGCGTGCATGTGCCTTCAAGTTGCCTATTGACTTATGGCAACCCCATGAATTTAACAGGGTTTTACCACTCATTTTATGCAGGCAGCTAAAGCAGCCCCAGTATTTTCTCTCTCAGTGTCAGGTCAAATGTTGCAGGGATTTAGTTTCTTTGTGTTTCGCTTAAACTTATAAATGCAAAAGAAAACCTTAGGATTGCATTTTCTGGAGCGGGAAAATGATGGGCAGGATAGCTATTGGAAACAAAATTCGCTTTTAGGTAAGGCAAATCTACCTTTGGATCTCCTTTTTAGTCCAAGAAGTACAGGAGAAGGCAATCAAGTAAACATATATTCATTAAAGTAGCTAGCCTGAGAATTGTTCCTTCATTGCCCAAGGAAGCAAATGACTCATGCACTAACTTTTCAGAAAATGTATTAAGAGGCCTTCTTGCTTTATTCCATCTATTTTGACTCAGTGCATTTGAAGAGGGGAAATCCCCTTTTAAATCCATGTATTCCTTTTCCTTAGTACCTTTTCCAGAGTACTCAATGTCCTTTTGTCTTCCAAAAGACCATCATTTTGAGTCATTTATTTCTTTTACCATGTATTTGTTTAAAAGGTTTCCCATTGTATTAATTTGTATTTTGTGTCTGTGCCCAGCAAATGCATTTCCTCCCATTCCTCCCACCCCACTTGATTTAAAATATATAGATAAAACAGGATTTTTTTTAAAAAAAGGGGGGGGGGTTAGGCCTCTTTCTGCTCATCCCCCCTCCTTTGCTAGGGAATGAAACACTGTGCTAACATGTTGTTGACATAATGAGTCCCATTAGCTTGTGATTCAGCATGCTTTTTGACCAGCAATCTTTTAATGATTCTACTTTAACTTGACTGCAAAGTTTTGGGAATAGGGAGGAGGGGAAAACCTGTTCACTCTGCTGGATTTTAATACATGTTTACGTCCCGCTAACTCGTTTTATCCTTCACAGAACAGCACCACCTTTCAATTAATGTTAGTGTTAAGCTCCAAAGGAACAGCTGACGGGCATGTGTGCACATATAGACAAAAGGCACTCCAATGCAGATTTTTTTTTTATTTCAAAACGTGTTATTTTATTTTTTGCTTTGGCAAAATACAACCAAAAGGTTTTATTAGTGGCATTTGGTATTCTAATGTTCCTGAAGCTCCCATACCCCAACCCTTCCCCATTGATCTCCCCGTTAGCTGCAAAGCAAGAATTAACCTCAATGACAGTGCTACCAGCTCGGAGTCTATTTTGGCCTGTTCTTTAAGTAAAAAGAGCAACCTAGATGAGAATTTTGTGCTTCACTGGATATTGAAAGATGAGGCAATAAACTGCTAAACTTGAGTAATCACACGCTCCCAGAGGAATGCTTCAAATGGGGTTGGTCAAAAACCTTGAAATTCTAGCCTTCTGCACACTGCCTGGGCTTTAACATTTGATGAGATTCATTATAGTGGGGGACTGAATACAAGTGTCTTCTGATTACAGACCTTCCATTAAAAGTTCCCACCAGTGTGCCTTTCCATAGAAGAGCATCAATGGGATTAAAATCTCAATTCACCCCAGTCAATTCTCCAGTAACACGATTTCATTAGAGGCAGGCAGGGAGGAAAATGGACTCGAAAGCGCTGAAACAGCTGGTGTATAAATTATAAAGTGTACTTTCGACTAAGTGAACACACCTTCCGCTCAGCCACATTACTAATTAATGTGTAGGGTAGCCGATTTTATGTAAATTGTATTCTTCCTCTCTCCTGTGCTTTGGTTAACAACAGGTTTTTTTGGAAATCTTGGAAAAAAGGAAGATTATGCAAAGCTATCATCATATGAAAATAACATATTAACATACTGCCTGTGAACTGTATCCAATCAGTTCCTTTTCACTGGCGTGTGTATAAAACAATTAAAATCAAATTTATATTGCACTTCTTTAATATATTCTGGTATTAATATAATCAACGAACAAGTGTTAAAGAGTCTAACAGGCCTATTCTGCTTTAAGATGATATGTTTGTTCTTGAGGCTTGGTGAATATTTTCATTTTAAGGGACACTTTAAAAACAAGTTCTCCACCATATTAAGATAATGTATCAGCTGTAGCTGCAATGCATCTTCTAGGTATAGTCTTGGTTTAAGAAAAGCATATTATGATTTCTTTTCTTTAAATGTGTAGTGGTAATGCTCAACGTCAATCAGCTTCTGTCCATGTGACCTGGAGCACATTGGGTTTTAATTATGGACTTTTGCTGAGTTTCTGCTAAATGATATCACTGAATTATCCAGATAACCCTCAGGCTGCTTGTAATAGCAGCTGTTATAATGTCAACCAGACCTACACAAACACAACAAGGACCTCTGTTCTGTAACTGAGCCAAGTCTCAAGGTTTCATGAAGTGATCCAGGGATTTTAGAATGAACTACACGCTTCCAGTGAAATCTGTATTTTAATTACATTCTGTGATTTACCACTCTATACTGTAAAACTCCTCCTCAGTTCTGCCAGGTACAGAGATGTCACTTTCAAATATTGTAATACAAATATATGTTCAGCAGTGGACAATGACATTTATTATAAATATCAGTTTCCCTTGGTGTATATTTTTCTTAATAGGGCAGTTGCTGCCTTTGTTACCATTCCAACTCTATTCCATGTGAGGGCAAAATTTCCAACAAGATGGTTATACTGTTTGGTACATATGGGCAAATTGTATTCCACACTTGGGCCAAAGCACCTGTTTTCCCACAGTTCTGGCTGCCTCCTGTTTGGATGACAGATGATCCAAACCCTGGTTCTGGAGCAAACAGTCCAGTCAATATCCAGCATATTCAGCACAGGAATTGGGGAATAACATTCTTAAAGCAAATTGTAAAAACAATTTTATTATATTATTATATTTATTTATATCCCACCCTGTTCCCAAAACTGGGATTCAGGGCGGCTCACAACATTAAAAAACAATAAATTAAAAGTATACAAAAAGCATACAAAAATAGTACATTAAAAAAGAATTAAATTATTAACAATATTAAAACAAATTACATACTAAAAGAGTAAAACAATTTAAAAGATTAAAATGTTTAAAAAATACTTTAAAACAATACAAAGCCATCCCATGTTTTAAAAAGTAAAAACATACCTCTTACTTGGGGTGGCTCGAGACCACAATATTCTGGGTGCTCCTACAGTATCCTGGTCAGTGTAGACAAGGCCATGGTCCTTTTCAAAAGAATTTGCTCATAATTTCATGTTACTCACTTTCCTCATGAATCTGTAAATTGTGATTACCAGACAGGCAATTTGTATAAGAATTGCTTTTGGACCTCAGTTTCTAGCATTCCTCATCCAACATGGCTAATGGTCAGATTAATTTGAGGTTGTTGGGAGTTGAAATCTAAAAAGAGCTCAATTCAGGACCTAGTACCTCCTTTTAGATACTAAACAGAGGACAGCATAGTATGTGTATATTATGGGAAAGAAGAAAGATAGTGGGGAGAAGGAAATACTGGGAAGAAGGAGAGATAAATGAACAGTCAAATCAGTAATAGTTACAACAACAACAACAACAACAACAACAATAATAATATTTATTTCTATTTCCCACCTCTCCCTTCAAATTGACATATATATTATTATATATTATATATTAACATATATTAAAATACAATTTACAAAACAATGCAGTCTAAAAACATCCTAAAAACTTCAACAATCAATTAAAACCAACTACAATTCAGTCCTTAGTCTAGTCAATTCTCCTTATTCTGTTTGGATCAGATTCTATCTTTAATTTCTGATCCATTAGAGTAAGTCGGGTGGGTAGGCCCTCCAGAAGAGATCCATCTTAAGTGCTTTCTTAAAAGCATCTAAGGTGGTAATAAGACGGATCTCCTCCGGCAAGCCATTCCAAAGTTTTAGAGCCATAACAGAGAATGCTTTCTGGGAGGTTGACATCAATCTTGTCTTAGTAATATCTAACAAATTCTTCCCTGATGTTCTAAGAGTGCGGGGCGGATTGTGTAGGGAGAGGCATTCCTTCAAGTAACTCGGGCCCAAGCCATATAGGGCTTTATAAGGGTCCAAAGACAAGATGCAAGGAAAATGTGAGTCTTAGGACCAAAAAGGTCTCCATGTTCATTCCTGCTCATTTCAGTAGGACTTTTACCAGTAAACCTCCTACAAGATCGTGTCCTTAGGTTGTGGTGAGGTTGGGGTAAATACTGAAACCAAAAGATTGGATTCTGCCAGATTAGGTGTCTGCATACTGTCATCCTAAAATGATGGGAATTGTTAATATTGTTATAAAAAGGTAATTTTATGAACTTAATGAGGTGAAAACTGTTGAAGCAGCTCTGAATCGTAGGAGCTTATCACTTGGCATTTTAAATCGGCTTCAGCCTCCTGGGTTGCAGCCGGGACACAGGATGGAGGCAGGGATTATCTCACATTACCGCAGAATCGCCTTAGTTCAAGCCACACTCCGCCAGCACTTTTTAGCAGTCAGAAAGCAGCTGGTGATTCAGCGGCGATTTACTGTACGATAATCCCTGCCTCCATTCTGTGTCCTGGCTGCAATCTGGGAGGCTGGAGCCGATTAAAAATACCAAGTGATAAGTGCCTTTTTCTGAATAAATACTATTTTTTTGTGCCAAGTAGTGGTTTGGTCAACAGTCTTCGTTTATATAAATAACTGCTGGAATCATCAAAGAAAACAAGACACTGGAAAGACAGGTTCTATTTCTGTATGGTGGTATTTTATGGAGGGAGCATAGAAGACAGTGAAATCCTTTCAAATGACTAGTTACTTATAACTGTTTTTTTTGGTTTTTTTTAGTAATGAAGACACATCTAAATTACATTATTATTGTAACTTGATAAGGATAACTTTACCCCTTATGAGGAATAACTTTACCTGTTAATTACCTTTACAGTTATGAGTAGTGGCTTTGTTAAATGTTGAAAGAGGAATGTCATATGATAACAGTGCTTATGTGTGTTGTTGTTTATGTTCTGCCATGTACTCTGGTACACATGTTGGTGATAACAATGAAAAGGGCGATGTAAGGAGAGTGTGTTTTGTCACACAGGCTAGTACTTGTGGCATTCAAATGTTCTCCCACATGAAACTAAAAGAGTAATGATTGCAATTACTTCTGAGAAATGGAAAAGCAAAAAGTTAACTCCTTTAAAATTGTAATGATAATAGCAACTGACTACTTCAGGGGTTTGGAACTGTGAAGGAACTTGAAGTCGAAATTACAAGGAATCTGGTTTTTCACTTGAAACCAAAGTTCTAATGGGAAAAAGTCCTTGATTTCTGCCATTTATTAATGCAGAATATTAATAACAAAAAAGATTGGAAGGCAAATATAAGATTTTAATGGCAGCATGGCTATTCTCTCTATTATTATTATTATTATTATTATTATTATTATTATTATTTATAGCCCGCTCCTCTGAGCAAGCAATCGGGGCGGGGTACAACATGTTTAAAACAGCAGACAGTTAAAATAAACCAATCCCATCCCAACCTCTTTAACTTTATTTCTTTGACTCTCCCCTCAGTTTGGAAAACTTCATAGCTGTGATCACCTTTTTAAAAGGGAGGTTAAATTTCTAGATAAGTATGGTACTAGAACAATCTCTGGCTTTTCTTCACTAACGAAGATTCAGGAAGGATTCATCCCATGCTTTCTACAAACATGTTGATGACTAAAAAGGTCAATCCGAGATAAACAAGTCCTGTTACAGAAAGCACAATAGAAAGTCTCCTTGGGTGATGTCTCCAAGTTGTAGTTCTTTCTGCATTGTCGATGTGAGTTCTCGAAAGAGGCTGCAGCATTGTGGATAGTGCATCTCGATGCCTCCCGATGTGAGACCAGGGCAGACCATTGTTAGTGATCAATTTGGCCAAGCTTGAGATGTTGTTTCAGGGAGTCCTTGTATCTCTTCTTTGGAGCGCCCCTCTTACACTGACCCGTGGCGAGTTCACCATAGAGTACTATTTTGGGGAGGCAATGGTCCTCCATCCTAGAAATGTGTCCTGCCCAGCACAGCTGCATTTTCAATAGCACGGCCTCAATGCTGGTGATCCCTGCTTGCTCCAGGACAGCAACATTCGTCACATAGTCAGTCCAGTGTATATTTAGGATTGTACATATACAGCACTGATGAAAGTGTTTGAGAAGTCATAGGTGTTGGCAATAGGTAACCCATGTTTCAGACCCATAGAGGAGAATAGACAGTGCAATGGCTCTGTACACACTGATTTTTGTGCTCCGTCTCAGGTGTGTGTTACTCCAGACTCTTTTGTGAATTCTTCTGAATGCACTATATGCCTAGAACTATACTTCACTAGAAATAGAGGCAGTAAATAAGGGTCAGATGCATACACTTCTCATGTCATCTGCAACTTCATTAGCAGAACTGTCTAGTTTCTTTAGAGCAGAGCTTAGGAAATTTACTTTTCTAGAGTATTGTTCCAATAATCCCCAGTCAGCATGACTATTGGATTGTGGGGATTGAGACCCTTAAAAGTAACTTTGCAAAGCTTTATGTCCAATCAAATTACTGATTTTTATGCAATTGGATTTTTGTTCCATTTTGGACATCTGAAAAGAACTTCCAGAATTTCTTGATCAGGCTTTCAGCTGCTTGCCTGCCTCTCTTCCTTTCTTCCTTCCTTTTGGCAAAGGAAAAAACAACAACATAATGTCATTTTAATTAAACCAGTAGACAGCTGAACATGCAGCTGGCCCAATAGCTGCTATATTGTTCCAAAATAGCATGCAGAAATAAACCAGAAATAAGGTGAAAGGCCAAGGCTTAAAAATATACAGTACATTCCAGGAATATTATTAGCAGATTCTTAAACTTCTCTTGTATACAGCAATGTGTTAGTTTCCTAATCCAATTGCCCGTAATAGATTTTAATTTCTGCATGCGTTCCATAATTATTTTCATCGCAATGTAGCTGTGAAATTGAGTGTTTTGCTTCTGCTAGTAGCTATCAGGTCATTTCTGAAAATAAATGGTGTATCTCAGAGAATAACAGTGTTATTATTATTCAAAGGCTACATGTTTGGGCAATTATGCAAACATTGTTTTACTGTCAGTCAGTAAAACCTTTTCCAGACTACCTGGAACGCTTGAATTAATTAGACTTTGAAAACGTCAGTGTGTGTATCACTGACAGAGGTGATGACCCTCTTATCCTCATGCCCCCAACCCAACGGAGAAGTGCACCATGGCAACATCTCTCTCTGAACTGCTCTCTCATGCTGATGAAGTGCTACCTGCCTTAATCCTCCCTACAGGAATGAACAGTCACTGAGCATTAAGGCTACAAAGGCTGGTCCAGCGCATTATGAACTGAGGGCCCTTGATCTGTGCCTGCCCCAGACTTTTAAAAAAGCTAAAGATATTAATCAGGCAATTTAAAACTGGCTGAAACGTTTTTGCACATAGCATCAGGTAAGGATTGATGCACAGAACATCAAGTAAGGAATCCATACACGATTGTGGTTTCATGAGAGTCCCCCCCCCCTTTTCTTTTCTTTTCTTTTCTTTTGCTTTTTCTTTTCTTTTGCTGGGAGTGCTTGGTTCTGTCATTCTTATGAAGCTTTAAATCTATGAATCTAAAAAGAATATTTGCTGAATTAGTGTGAATTTGCTGAATTAGGCCCACCAAGTCCAGCATCCTTTGTCCTAGAGTGGCCAACTCTGGCTTGAAAAGGTTAGTCTTTGAACAACAGCTACCAGAATTGCCTCACCAACTTACCATTAGCTGAGCTGCCTAGAGATTTCTGGGCTCTGTAGTCTAAAGAAGTAACTTTTTGCCATCAGGATACTTTAACTTTAAAAAAAAAAAAAGTTGTGGGTGTCAGGATGGATCATTTGAAAATCCTTGTAGCAGCTGGGTGTATGAGTCTGGAATGTGTGCATCTCAAATGTTTTTGATCATATGTCCATTCCATCTTCAGATGTAAATCTTCCTTTCTTTCATTTTTACATGCTGGATGCAACTACAAGACATTTTGCTCATTTCATTATGATCTTTCATATTTCAGGACCGTTTGTAAACCTTTTGTAAAGGTTTTTGGGAGAGCAAAAATGCATATTACTCCAAGAAGCATGAATTAAACCAGTTTTCTTAACTACAGATACAAACAAATTCTCCTTCAGTGATGTAGGACAGAAAAATTTGAACATATTTGCACCACTAGGAAAGGTTCCCCACACAGACTCATGTTTAGCATTACTGATCTACTCACATCAATCTAAATTTCTTCATCTTTTTTGTCATCAGTAACTTGTCCTCTCCAAGGATATGAGCAGTGACAGGACTAAGAAGGAGCAGCAGCTTCTATTTACCTTTAATCTTTCCCAGTATTATTGTTTTTCCCCCATAAATAGTCATGTTATCTCAAAGATGTGTCCAAAGGAAAATAGCCTCAGTGTAGTCGTTTTGGCCTCTCGAGGGACTTCAGGATAGATTTGCTCTAAGAGCCATAGTATCCTTAGAACTTTCCTTCAGCACTACATTTCAGATGTGTTAATTATCTTCTTGTCATCTTTCTTCAGTGTCCAGCTTTCACAAACATACATAGAAAGTAAAAATACTATGGCATGGATGGTTTTCACTTTGGTATTTAATAATACACTCATCTCACCCCATTCGCGGACTTGGGATATGTAGTTTTGGTCCTTCATGGAAGACAACCGGAGAGGGTCAAAATGGGGTGCGTGCCCTTAGTGTGCACATGGCAGTACACAAAGGAGCACACCTCCATTATAACCAATGGACCTTGAATATCTACGATATTCCTGATTCATGGGGGAGGGGGGTCCAGAACGGATCGTCCGTGAATCAGAAGGGACGAGTGTATATCTTTATGCTTTATTTGAGGATCTTATCTACTTCCATCATAGCAGTCCTTCTGAGTCTTAAGGGTGAAGCAGACTGCCCCAAAAGGGCAGTTTGGGTGCATCCAAGTGCTGCTTGCCCTGAAGCTGCAGCAAGCACATATCACACCCCCAATCTGCCCTTCTGCCAGCCCAAATACAAGTGGAGAAGATCTGCTTCTATTTGGGCTGGTAAAGGAGCAACCCCAGGGAGGATTCAAACCACTCTGGGGGCATGCAGCATCAAAAGCTTGAAGCAATGTCAAAATGCTACACTCCCAAACCACCCAGAAACCAACTTTTCTAAGCCATCTGTTCAGTCCCTGTGTCTTCTAATTCATCACGCACAATGCAGATCTTTAGAGGATTCCATGCTTTACTTCCCCTCATTGGGAGAATTGTCCTTTTATACCTTCCTTCTTCTAAATATTTAATCACATTAGTTTTTTGTGTAACTTTCGGGCTATGTGGCCATGTTCTAGAAGAGTTCCTTTCTGATGTTTCACCAGCATCTGTGGCTGGCATCTTCATTCTCTGAAGATGCCAGCCACAGATGCTGGCGAAACGTCAGAAAGGAACTCTTCTAGAACATGGCCACATAGCCTGAAAGTTCCACAAAAACCTATGGATGCCAGTCATGAAAGCCTTCGACTCCACATTTAATCACCTTCTTCTCAATTCATTGTTGTTGTGTGCCTTCAAATCATTTTCAACATTTATTCAGGGTGTTTTGACTTCAAAAAGTGCAGATAGTTCCTATCTTTTCCATAGGATGGCGATGGTGGCAGAAGTGATTGTATCATAAAATACTAACATGTCATCTTTGTGATAGTCTTTCATGGTTGTTGTGTGCATGTTGTTTCCAACCTATAGTGACCCTAAGGCAAACAACAGGGGGTTTTTTTTGGGGGGGGGGTGTTTGTTTGTTTTTTGGTTTGGTTTGGTTTTTTTCAAGATTTGTTCAGAGGGGGTTTGCTTCTGTCTTCCTCTGAGGCTGGGAGAGTATAACTTGCCCAAAATCTCCTTGTGGGTTTCCATGGCTGAGCAGGAATTCAAACCCTGTCTTCAGAGTCATAGTCCAACGCTTAGCCCACTACATCATACTGGATTTCATGGCAGGCCAGTAATATTCCCTGTTTACCACTGGGTCTATGTTCTTGCCTAACATCATTCAAAGAACTCTGGTCTATGTAGGACATTAAGCCATGCCCATCCATATGCTACCATGCTGACTGTAATCCTAACACTTATTCCATTATGAATGCCAATCACCCTGGAGGCTGATATCCTGGGTGGATGCTAATTAACAAACAGAAAAGACAATATTGGAGACACTTAAATGAATGTGAATCTTCCCCCCCCCCCAAAAAAAAACCCCTACTCCTGAGCAGCAAATATTAAATCGCTTGGCGACTTGGTGGAGCCTTGTTCATCTGAAAAGAGCTTAGATTAGAATTGCCTCAGAGATTTTTTTTTAAAAAAAAAATGCAAGTAAGAACAATGAAACTTTGTGAGTTATTTCAATGGAGGCAAAGATGTAGGGGGAGATGGAAAGAGAGGCTGAATCTATTCAATTTAGTTTCAGATGGAACTTTCTGGAATATTCTGCAATATTTTTCCTGCTGATGTAGTTTTCATCCTGTAAGAAGGCCAACTTTCTCAGCAGACCCTTCTCACACTTCATTATTTGGTGACTGAAGCACAGAAGGTATTATAGCTCTAGTTTGGATCAGTTTAAGAGCCTCCCTATCCTTCTTGCATAGTTTTCTTCTGGTTAGAGTAGAAATAAATCAATTTGTTCCCCAAAATTCTCCTCTGCAAATTTGGATGCAGAATATTTGAATACTTGCTCAGCATTTGATCCAAAGTTCTTTAATTCTGACATTTGCTGTCATCTGCTGGCATTTGGTATCTGATAGCATTTGATAGTTAACATATAATGGTATTCAATATATGACAGTCTTTGGCTCTTGTCAACTAGTAAGAGTTCATTTGTGACATTTGCTAAAATGCACATGACTGTTTAGAGATGCTTGAATTTTAGGTTTTCAGATGAAATGTCATATTTAAAATTTCAATTGTGAACTTTTTAAACAGACTTCTATATTTATGAATATGCATTTTGGCTTAAAGTCTGGGATAGTTGACCTGGGATGGATTTGGACCATTTCCTGACAACAGAGATAAATAATGGTGTTCTGTATAAATGTGTCCCTTCAACTTGCCCCACTTGTCCAAGTCCTCATCAGGAAAGTTCTTGTTCTTTCCTGATGGAAGCATGTGCTGAGATTTGGTGTTCTTGTCCAGCTGCAAGCAAGATATTCTCTTGAAACAATGTCACCATTGTCCCTTCTTTTCTAATCTAGAAAACAGATTGATTGATCCAGTTTGTTTCCTCTGAATACAAAAGGGCCTTGTAGAATAATGTCTTACAAATGATTGATATGACTGTGCACATGTACAGACTATGTACAGAAAAGGTTTGAGGATGACATGGCCCTCCAGATGTTGCTGAATGAATTCTTACCCATCCTATCCCTCACAGCAAATGGGTGAGTATGTTAAAACAGCAATGCAACAGTATCTAGATTGTGACAGTCCCGTAACTGTTAGCAAACCTGCTTTTCAAATCTGACAACTACAGTTGTCTTAGAGGTACCTGGGTAACCATCCTAGCCATAAACATTGGATGTTTTGACTCCATCTTTGAAGTCTTTCATCTTCAAATATTAGCCTATGATACAGAATTCCAATCATGTTACAGAATTCCAATTCATAACTCCAGTTATGAACTCCTGAGAAAATCTTATCAGTCATTATCACAGTTAATATAATCATCCTCCCATCCCACTATTTACAATTATTTCAAAAATAACATAGTCCCATCTATTCTTGGCGAAATTTTCTGAGGCCTTGAGTTCATGTCATACAGCATTTATTGCATTTTTCTTGTCCTCCTTGTTCAGTTATCTTTCAGTTCAACACAATCAGCCTTAAACAGCTGTCTATCAGTAGAGACAAGAAGTGAAGACAGAAGCAAAATAATACCAACAAAAACTGCCCACTGCTACCTCTCAAAGAGATGCATCAGAGAAATAATATTCATAATTATTTGTCCCTCTATCTGAAAATAGAACTGCAGGCTACAACCTGGTCATGACTCAGGAAAATATGGAGCTTCCTTCTGGCTAGATTTGGAATCAACAGACTCAGAACTGAGATCAATTCCACCTTTTTCCTCTCATTTTCTTAGCAGAAACAGCTTCAAGCTCCAAGAGGTTTGTATTGTTGAAGAATAAATGAAACTGGGAGCCAATGTGTTGTAGTGTTGGACTATTACTCTGGAGAACAGGGGTTGAATCCTCACTTGGCCATCAAGTCCATTGGCAAGCCCATAAGCAAGTCTCACTCTTTCAGCCTTAGAGGATGGCAATGACAAATCCCCTCTGAAGAAACTTGCCAAGAAAGCCCTGTGATTGCCAAAAGGCAGGGATGACCTTAGGGTTACCATAAGTCAGAAATGACTTGAAGGCACATAATAACAATAACAAAGTGACACTACGATATCGGTTTTTTTTTTTAAGACAGTGCAATGTGGCATAGGAATCAACAGTCATTTTCTTAAGGAAGCATCCAATGACTTTATTTCATTGATGCAAGTCCCTTTTATCCAACAGAGGCCTCTGTCTATGAAATTGGAAGGGAATCCATTTTCAGTTATTCCACTTTCCCCTGCAAGTCCTTACCTCCAAATCTGGTCCAGAGGGTGAGAGATTGTTTAAAACAGTTGGAAAGAGTTGGTGTAACCAAAAATAATTTGTGCCTGTAGGGGGCTATAGAGGTATGGACAAGTTATTGGGCCTCCTTGTTGTGTTTCTTTGTTTTTGTTGAGACTTCTTTAAATATAGACTAATATTTGCAGGTTTAACTTCTCTAGTGATGTAAGCATTTGCTTATTTCATTGTCACATAGAAGAAGGTGTTGCCTTAAATATTTTCTGCCTGCTGGCTATGGTTTTTGTGCATTTTTCAATTCTTTTTTTTAAACCATTCTAGACTTTTTTTGTTAAAAAATCCATTTGCAAAAAACAAAACAAAAAACCTTATGCTTTATGCAGAAAACAGTGTATTTTGTACTAAGATCACTGTTATCCAAGAATATATTGCACTAACTCACAAACAACATGTTTTTGTGCAAATGAAGTTTTCTCAGAAAGTCCCAGAATGTGAAAAATCCCACATCAATTGAACATTCTCTTAATAGGACATTTTGATATGTTAAGACACCCTTTTTCTCCAAGGGTAAGAACTTTTGTGAATTTTCTTTACACCTTTATACTTCACTTCCTCTCAGTCCTCCACTTTCTGTGTTGTTGTTGTTACTGCTATTTGTGTTTAAATCCTGTCTTTTCTCAAAAATTAAGACTCAAGAGAGTGTACAAATTAAAAGAACAATATAGCTATAAATATGTAAAAGATAAACATTAAAACAGAATAAAACGATTAAGAATATTAAAACAATTTCAGACATAAAACATAATCAGATGATCCCATTCTTTGGGGAATTTATTTATTTATTTATTTTACTAATGGGAGCTATATTCTGCCTTTCTCCCAAAATGGGAGAAAGATTCTTTTGGATCTTCCAGATACATGCATCTTCCATAATACATGCTTTCTCTACACTTAAGTTTCTTATGCTACAGAAGCTAAGAAGCTAACTTCCATACAAAGGCAACAAAAACAATGTGGGAGTGGATGGTGGGATGATATCAGCAAAAATGACTTTTCTCCTGGTTCTGTTGAAGGAGGCCTTTGCTGGACGAAAGAACAAACAAAGGGCCACCATTGGAGAAAATCTTTGTTTTGATACATGGGACCCAAAGAAAAATCCAAATCTAGCGAGTTTCATCCCTTCAGCCCAAAGAGCCAGTCAGCTACCACCCACAAATCAAAGGTATACATTCTGTGGGAAATAATTGGGTTTTATTAGAGGGGAGGCAAAGTAGTCAAGGCTTATCAGTCTTGGACTGTCTCTTCAGTGTATCATGTGAATGGGAAAAGATCCCTAGTGGTTTCCATGGTAAAGGCACTGCAGACATGCACTTGCTAAATACTTAGTCAATGGAGGCTTGGAAACCATCATAGGCTATCAACAGGAAAATCAGCTCATGCACTTTGACAGGTGAAGCCTAAATACAGTGACAGAGTGAAATACATTGATATAAAATGAAGACGACAAGTGAGGGGTTTCAGAAAACAACACAGAAACATTAGATTAGAGAAAGAAATGAGTCACTGGAATCATCACACCAAGTAGAAAAGCAAGAGGGTATTGACCCCAATATTCAACCCCTGGAAATCTGGAAACTCTTTGTAACATCTTTGTCTCCTTGGCACTAAGAAAGCCAAAGTAGGGAACACAACCACTGAATTGTTTTGGATCTTAATGTGCTGTAATGTTGAGAAGAGATTATTTATGATTGCTGTTCCATGAGGGGAGAATGAAAATGTGGCATGTGGGGCACCAAACCTACAGTGGATCTAAGCACATGGTTCTTTTAATGGTGAGCATTGACAGCTCTTTTTGTTAGAAGGAAGTGAAGGAGAGCATTAGAAATGCCATTCTGAAGTAACTAGAAGTTATGTTACTACTATTCAGTAAGCAAAAGCTCTGTTTAAGGAATGGGGCACAATTGTCCAAGCACTGGATTTCAGATTTATTGTCTTAATGTCTGTAGGAAGATTATATTTTTTTTCTAGTTTTATACCAAAAGCACAGGGCAAGCAACAAAATATGTGCACTGCCAATTGCCCTTACAACATTTACAGTAAGTTGGACTCAACCCACACAACCTCAAGGATATAGAAAACAAGATACTTTGTAATCACTGGTCTTAGGATACTCTGAGAGCTAGCATGGTGTAGTGGTTTGAGTGCTGGACTACAACTCCAGAGATGGGGGTTCAATTCCCAGCTTGACCATGAAACCTACCTTGAGCAAGTCATAAACTGTTAGCCTCAAAGGGAGGCAATGGTAAATCTCCCCTGAACAAATCTTGCCAAGAAAATCTCATGATAAGTTTGCTTTAGTTCCCATAAGTCAGAAGCGACTTGAAGCAAACTACGACATACTCTAATTGTAAATAAGATCAATCTCTTAGGGAGGTTTCTGGCAGGACAAGGATATTATCCAAGTTCTCACAGATACTCTATCCAATCACTCTTAGGAGTTTATCACATGGCAGGAATTTCTCTCAATTTCAAAAGAAATGGAAGTGAGGCCAATTAAGAATTGAGTAAATTCGCTAGTTCAGCAAATTTACGTGATTGCGTATTGACACTGCATTGCATTCAGAACTGCCCGAAATTGCCTCCCAGTGCTCGAATGTGCGTGTGATAGTTTCTCACACAATCACGCGAAACCCCACGATTGCGTTCAGAAGGACTTCCCTTTGCCTGAAAATGTGTGTGATCACCTTTCACGCAGTCACGCGAAACCCCATGATTGCATTCAGATTGCCATTGGATTATACTTCCAATTATACTTCATGTGATAAACTCCTTAGATTTCAGTATAGTTATTATCCAGGCCCACCTAATAAGATCTCTCCATATACAGAGTGGAAAAAACTACAAAAACCAAAGGTGGTATTTAAGATCCTTCAAATGTTGTTAGGTTAAGGCTTCCATAATCTGTTATCCAGGCTAAACACTGGTGAAAGCTGATGAGAGTTTTCTTCCTTCCTTTCCAATTTATTTATTGAATTTATGTCCCACCTTTCTTCCCTTTTGAATTTACCACAGTTTATACATTTCTTATATTCTGAATTGAAAGAATGTGAGTTTGTGTTCTTTTTAAAAATAAATATGAGAGAAATTGAACCCACCAGATTCATCTATCTAGGCCCAGAGATTCAAGTGGCTCACTCTGGTGCTGAACTGGCATTATATTCAACCATGTAAATGCTAAATTAGGGTTGCCAACATTTATTTTCCTTGATAGGCTGTCAGTTTTGGAAGAAGACAATGGAAAGCCCATGCTGAACAAATCTTGCCAAGAAACCCCTGTAGTAAGGTTGTGTTAGGGTCACCATAAGTCAGAAATGATTTGAAGCCATGTGGCAACAACAAAGCAAAACTGGCATGCTGTATTTCTCCAATGTTACTGGGTTGTTGTGTGTCGCAAAGTCATTTTTAAATTTATTTATGATGACCATATCACAGGGTTTTCTCGGTAAATTTCTTTAGAAGAAATTTACTGTCACAATTCTTTCAGGCTAAACAAGTGTGACTTGCCCAAGCTCACCCAATGGGTTTTCATGCTCAAGCAGGGATCTGGACCTCTAAATCTCCACCTGAAACAGGAGAGTGTAGCTCTTCCTATATCTGTTCACTCCCTGCTTTCTCTCTTTGTTAATTCCTTGCTTGCTGTGAGTCACATCTCTATTCCTGCCCACCCCCAGCAAGTAAAAAGAAAGACAGGAGTTGACCCATCCAAGGATGGAACTGGCAGGAGAAGCAACTTTGGCCTTCTCTCCTGCGGCATCAGGAAACATTAAGTATCTGTGCCTGGGCTGCAGCCCTCAATATGTCCCTTTCCATTTTGAGAGGCTATGCCACCAACATTCCTGGAAATCTCTTAATTCCTTATCTCCAGTCTAAACGCAACAAAATTCTGAAATCTGTTTTTTGTTTGTTTTTTGTTTTTTTGGAATGAAATAAATGGCTGAAGGACAAAAGAGACACATTGGATCTGTATTCCCTGATACCCTGTGAGCTCTTGCTGAGTGGGAGCCATAGAAACACAGAGACTTTGCTTCCTTACCAGCCAAGCTATTCAGCCAGAAGCTCGGCTGATTACAAACCAGGTTTTGCCAAACACTGCTGGTACCCTCCAGCAGAGACCTGCTGGAGGGTGCAGACTTAATTATAATGCATCTTCCCCACTGTTGCAGAACACTAATCCTGACTCACTAGAGTCCAAAAATCTTTGTTTGGTTGTGGAAATTATTTCTGGATTTTATTAATTAAAACATACACAGGGAGAGAAAGAGTCAGAAAAGAAGATTGCAGCAGTTCTGAACTTGAGGAAACAAAATAGGGATGTTCTGTAAAGGCAGCTGTTTCCACAAGCCAGAAAGAGTTTGAAAACAAAATCTACTACACACCGCCCCACATCATTTATATTGTACCAATGGGTGATGGACTACTTTGGTTAGGTACTTTCTTGAGGCAATTCTATGTGCTGCAGCATGCAAACACAAGGTCATTCTTTAGCATTACATTCTGGTCACTTGGAAGAGAGCAAAACTATTCCCTCACATAGATTTGGCACCTTGGATAGCTTCTTTAAAATTTTGACTGAAATCCAGTTGAATTCACCACCCCAATGATGTTGGAGCCACCAGCCTTCCCTGGTGGAGGGGTCTCCAAATATAGGGGTGACAGAACATGAAAGGCCCTGTCTTTAGTTACCACCTCCTTTACTTATAAGGTGGGGAGGACTCACTACCCAGCTGCGAATTAGACTTGTTGCTCAACTTACCTAGGTGTTTAGCCTTTTGGTTTTCTTTAATTTCTGCAGGAACAGCTCCACTTGCTGCCAGTCCATTTCTGGGTACAATTCAAAGTACTGGTGATTGCCTATAAAGCTCTATACAGCTTGGAGCCAGGATATTTGAAGGATCATATCTCCTTTTACAAGCCATTAGAGGTCTAATATCTTCTGGGGAGGCCCTTCTTTCTGTCTCATTACTTTCTAGAGTTAATTTGGTGGGACCAAAGGAGAGGGCCTTCTTGGTGGCTGCTCCCAAACTTTGGAATTACTTAGCTTGGGAAGCCAGGATAGGTCTTTCCTAGCTCTCCTTCCCCTGGCAAGTCAAAACATTCTTATCCTGCCAGGCGTTTAGAAACTGACTAGGATAGGCTTTCAGTGTTAGGCTGTACTACATTTTGTGATTTCTACATAGGCATTTTAACGAATTTTAATGGTTTTAACTTTATAAATTGTTTAATATTTTTGTATAGCTTTGAATCTGTGTTGTTTTTAATATGATGCAAACTGCCATGAGTCCCAGTGCTGGGAGCAAATTGGGATATAAATAAATTCAATAAATAAATATATAAATAATGGCTGTACATGGGGAGAGGATCTCAGGATTCAACCCTGATTACAAATGGAAGAGGTGAAAGAGAAACTTTATTATTGTCAGTGGTCCGTTTTACATTGGCAAAAAGAGGTGTGTTGAAGGCTGCATGAAAGCCCAGCCTTTAGATGAGAAAAAGGGAAAGTGTGCCATGAAAACACTATTTTGGAGTTTTAAGGGAGAAGAAGTGCTTTAAAAAGGAGCTGGCCCATTTTACATTGGCAAAAAGAGGTGTGTTGAAGGCTGCATGAAAGCCCAGCCTTTAGATGAGAAAAATGGAAAGTGTGCCATGAAAACACTATTTTGGAGTTTTAAGGGAGAAGAAGTGCCTTTAAAAAGTAGTTTGATTTCCCCACTACTTTTTAAAAAAGGGTGCAGCATTGCTGGCCCGTTTTACATGGGCAAAAAAAGGCGCTTTTAGGGCTAAAAAGCCCACATTTAGGGTTAGGGAGGGCGTAGCCTTTACACCCTCCCTAAGCCTAAAACGCATGGACGCCGCCATTTAAAGATGGCGGCGTCTACACGGTGGCGCCGTACAAGCATCATCACGTGCGCAGCGTTTTGACGCGCTGCGCACGTTTTGACGCTCTGGCGGCGCGGGAGGGCGCCAATCGCGCCCTTCCCGCGCCGCAAAAAAAGAGCTCGATCCCGGAGCTCTTTTTTGCGGCGGGTCGTTGCGGCGGGATGAGGCCTCTGGGGCTGCCCGTGTGGCAGCCTAGGCCTCATCTCGCCGCTAGAAGGGGCGAGTTTGGACTGCCCCTTTTAGCCAATGTAAAAAGCACCCCTATTGCATCTAAAGGCTAAGGTGTAGTTGAACGGTTAAATGGGGCTCTGTATCTTTAAAGCGCCCATTTAAAGGCAGCGATACAAGTGCGGAGGGAGGGAAGGTGCCAAGACAAGAAGAGACCTTCAGAGCCCGGCCAGAGTGCACCTGCACCTTCCTTCACCTCCTCCCTTTGGTTGAGAGAGTGTGACTTCTAGGGAGACAGCAGGGCACTGGAGGCACTCAGCCAGACCAGGGCAAGCTGGCAAGAGGAGGAGGAGAAGGGGAGGGACCTGGAGCACCTCCGCTGCCCTGCTTCCCTGCAAGTCACACTCTCTCAGCCGAAGGGGGGAGGAGAAGGCAGGCCCAGGCACACTCTGGCCAGGCTCCATGGCTCTCTCCTGGCTGCCTTCCTCCTCCCTTTGGCTGAGAGAGTGTGACTTGCAGGGAGGCAGGGCAGCAGCGGGGCCCCATGTCCCTCTCCTCCTCCTCCTGTTTCCAGCTTGCCCTGGCCCAGCATCAGGAGGACCTGGAGCACCACCGCTGCCCTTCCTCCCTGCAAGTCACACTCTCTCAGCCAAAGGGAGGAGGAAGGCAGCGGGGAGGGAGGGAGGGAAGGAGCCAGGAAGAGACCCCCAGAGCCTGGCCAGAGCACGCCTGGCCCTCCTGCTTCCTCTTCAAAAAGAAGGCTGGAAAAGTAGGACGTGTCCTGGCAAAGGAGGACGTGCCTGGTCAACTTGGAAAAGGGGGGCCTCTGCTCAAGAATGGAGGACATATGGGAATCCCTCCTGGACAGAGGGCTGAAACCTCAAGACAACTCAATATAATGCTCTGACAGAACACAGACTACAACTCCCATGAGCCTTTGCTACCATTTCCCAAGATGCCTTAATTTGCAACAGAAAGCCGACCAGTATGTTCACATGTGATGAATTCTTTCGTATTGACTCTGCATTTTCTTTTTGTGTAGATGCTCTCTTGTCTTGTGTGTGATGAGCTTGTGCGTAATCACGTGCATTTCCGAACTGACCTCACTTTCTCCCTCTTTCGGAATGGTCCTGTACTCCCCCATGTGATAAGCTCCGACTGTATGGTGTACCTGCGCAATTGCGCAATTCGCAGCCAGCAAGGGAAAAAAATGTTTAAAGCGCGGCTAAAAGCCACGTTCCTTGCCGCCCATGTAGCTGCTCCACCTGTGTTTGTAGCGTTTTGACAGCTTCCCATGTAGTTGCTGAGCCACAGAAAAAACCTCAGTCTAGCTGCCCTGTACTTTTTAAATGCACACCTGGGGCTTGCTGTCTAGCTGCTAAGCATTAAGGAAAGTGCAACTTCATGTCACACTTTCTTGCCAATGTAAAAAGCCCCAGTGGGAACATCTTCCTAAATCACTTGCAGCTCTGTGTTTTTGAGGCTGGGGTGATGGCTAGAGTGCAAAAGGATAAAGCTACCCTGTCTGTGCTCTCCTCGCAACTTATGCCCAAAGAAAAATATAACTCAGGAAATATAACTTACAATTTCTGCCCCAGAGTAGAGTGGGAAGTGGTTGCTTAAGTCCCAGGACATTTAGAATATTAGGAATTAAAAACAGATGTTTAATTGCTCACCATTCCTCTTCAGGGATGGATATTCTTGGGTGGCTATACATTTGATTGGGTGGCTATACATTTGATTTCATTTAAGACCATTTTCATCTCACCTTAACCAAACCTGTCCATAGCTGCTTAAGATAGTAAAATGCCACAATTGAGACTGCAGCCTTATGTACATTTACTTGGGAGAGAGAGAGAGAGCCACACTGAACACAACAGGACTTACTACTGAATAAAACATATGAGGACTGCACTACCAAGCTTTAAAACATACTTTCAAAATTATCGCCATACAATCATTTCCTATAAGGTCATCCAATACTGGAATTATTTTTAATCTAAAATTATTAAGAGTGGTCTAGAATACTCAAGGCACTCAAGGCTTTAAAATTAAAAGTAAATGTCTGTAAATCAGCTGTAAGAGGTACTCAGTGGTTTAATCTAATTACTCTAGGCTATGGTAAATCAGAGTTTTAAAGTGCTGAGGAACTTCAAGTTGAAAAGTTGCCCAACAGCAGATGTTATCTCCTCACTATAGGGCTGAAAGACAAGATTGCCCAAGAATCTGGGGATTCTTCCTTTTCTACCCATGAGTTTCTAATTGCACAGGGAGTGAAATAGGAGAAGGTACTGATGTTGCAGTCCAGTGGTATCTTCTTGAATGCAGATCCCATTGAGCACAATGGAGCTTATCTCTTGATTAGATACATATGGAACTGCATGGTGGGTCCCCCCCCCCCCCCCCAACTGGGCTGTAGGTATTTTCAGTGGTTGTTACCTCCTAGAATGTGGAATATTTCTTGCTCTGAAAATGCATTTTCTTCATTGGACAGAAGGACATGCTCTCAGAACAAAAGGGCAGAGATTTATTTCAATTTAATGGCCTTTGATGAGGCTTTCTGGACTGTTATGGTATCCTTGCTACTGTACTTGTTAGGCGAAAATGAGTTTAATTAATTTAGTAACTTGCTTAGGTCTTGTCTGGCTTCGAAAGAAAATCTCTTTCAGGAATCTTTCTCTCCTTTGATTACTTGCATCTAAGGTAAAATCAATGGAAAATGATGTATGACCTTTCTTTTGGTTAGGGTTAACAAAAGAAAGAGATCAGTTTTCCACCATAGATCTCCTTAGCTATCTTTTGTCCATAATTCCAGCTATTATGATGATGGATCATTAAAGACAAAAGAAGGAAAGGAGAAATTCTTTGATATCTCTGGCTTTCCCAGCATTATAAGTGGTTAACAGCATATGTAACATAATTAGTTGGGAGTTTCTCCCAGTTACCAAGAACAGTCTTTAGATAGTGCTTATGAATGCAACTTTGATACTTAACTATTGGGTTAATAGTTTAGCTATCAAAGGGATAGCTTTGAATGAGAAAACCTCATGTAGAATCCTAAGCAGCAGCACTGTATGCTGCCCCATGTTTTTGTAAGCTTCCACTGTTTCATGTCAGAAACCACACCTGACTTTCTAGGTTATCAGCTTAATGTGTGCATATTTTTCAGGATATGGTGTTAAAGAGGAATAGGGCAAACAAGTAAATTATTGCTGGAACCGTATGATAGCACAAGTCCAGTTTACACTATCTTAATATTTATTGTGGTCATTATGCAGGTGATAATTCTTAATCAAACACTCCACAAGTAAGTCCCATTGAGTGCAGTGGGGCTTCCCTTTAAGCAGGGATTAGCAAGAATTTAAATTTGGTTCATTTTTGGTAAGGATTTTACTAAAAATTAAAATTTTCTTCTTAGGCAAGAAGAAAAAGAGCTTAGGCAAGACAAAAAGGCAAGAAGAAAAGATTTAAAAATTCATTGAAAGTGTGAGAAAATTAAACAGATCCCAGTATATCCAGTAGCTGTGTCTTTATCTGCATGCCACACACACATGGAAAATTTCATTTGCTTAAATCATACCACAGGATGGAGAAAGCAAACTGAGGAACTAGACGTGGGTTTCTTAAAAGGCCTGTTTATTTGTTTTGGGGGTTTTTTTTCACACTTTGCATTTGCTTTTTTTAAAAAAAACTCCATTGTAATTGTTCATCCAAAGGTTGACTAAAGCTGAAAGAATATCACCAATGTCTTCCCAAACTGGCACCAAAAGTATATTTTTCCTAAGCAATACCATGTCAGCCCAACCAGGCTTCAGCTGACTTGTGTTTGAAAAGAAAGAACAGCTCCATGCAGAATCAGAGTGAGCCTATTGTTTTGTGACATGGACCCCTCACTGGAAACTGAGCATCTGAAGATGCATTTACTTGGTCCTGAAAGCCTATCATCTGACTTGCATTTTTGAGAGAACTAAGTGTCTCATTGTCTGGAGAAAATGCAAGGAAGCGTATGTAAGCCCCTCTCCTCGGTGTCCATGCATGCATCTGGCCTGTTCACAGAAGTGTCTCTGTTCAGCTTGCGATGGCTATCATGATGCAAAGCCTGAAAAATGCCTCTTCTCTCTGAGACCAGGCAAACATGAACTGACAAGCACTGTGTTTTGCCCTTAAGGCTCCTGTCCAGAGTGGTGTATAGTTAGCAACTCCCTGCTAAACTGTCTCTTCCACCACCACCACCACCACCACCACCACCACCACTACCTTTTTCAGCGTACACATTCCTGCTTCTTCAGCATTTGTTCAATGCAATGTATTACTCACATGAGATGTGGAGAGCTATACACACAGCTATCATAAGGGAGCTGGGCCTTAATTAAAATGCAGAGAATTATTATGCAGCAATATGTGGGGATTTTCCTCAATTAAGCCACAGGGTGAGAGATCCATAACCAAAGGAAGAAAAGAGAACACAATGGTATCCAATATGGCATGAATAAGGATTATGGGGGAATTTCCCTTTACAAAAGGGAAATTGTCTTGTATTTAACTACCTACTGTATATCTTCATTTTATCATCAATATTCAAGTAAGGATAGCACACTTTGCCATCTCTACTTTTGATTTTGAAAACATTTTTTATAAACTAGTTTTTTTTTTCAGCCTATTTTGTGCATCTGGTAAAAAGGCTCAGAGCACAGTGAACTAATTCCAGTCCTCCTGTTATTTTTGAATGGGACAATTTTACCACATGAGTTTTAAAGAGAGAATATTTCATTACTTCACACCCTCTTATCCATATTACCCTTGAATGTATTCCAGATTTAATTGGGTTCCCCTCCCAAGGAACGGATAAACTCATTTACATAAAACATGTGCTGTGCCATATCACCTCATGGTAACTTTACCATGCCAAAAATAAAATGATAATTTCCACTAATATATCAATTTTTTTTCATTGTTTCTTCATGGTATGTACCAACTGAGAGCATTACATTTGTGGGGTTATAATTCTGTGCAAAAGAACTTTGTTCCTGAGGCGTCATTTGAACGTACCATCTCCAAATCACAACTGTTGTGAAATGTATACAATTCTACCCTATAATTCTCTGATGTGATCAGTTTTTCATGTTCTGTACTTTCAAAAAAAGAAAAGAGCTACTATTTGTAAAACTGTTCCAAGCAGTAGCTGTGTTAGTTGGTCACTAACAAAAACAACAACAATGAAGAGTCTGGATGCACCTTAAATGGCATCAAGTTTTATTCGGCATATGTTTTTGTGGACTGCAAACCACTTCATCAGCTGTCTGGAGTGTTGGTTCACTTGACAGATGCACAAACATTTACAAACCTTAATTTTAATTTTTTGCAATCAGTTTTGTTTAATTAGCTAATGTCATATTTAGCCATCCAAGACAGGGAATGGTAAACAGAAAATGCCTTTCTAACACATGAAGACTGAGCTTAACTTTTGTTAACCAACACTAGGTAATCCTATCACAGTCAAGTTCCTTTTGCCCTGTTTGTAGAATACCAAACCTTCAGCTTTGATAATATAAAGACTTCCTTGTTTGCTACTATACATAGTAAGGACAACTGTTTCAAATAGCACTGGCAAAAGAGGCAAGTATTAATAGAACTTATCTTTTTGTACAAAGAGGAACAGCCATTATTGCTTCTTTTTAATAATGATAACCCTAGCTGTATCCTGAAATCTGTCTTGCACCCAGTGAGGCTAGGGAGTTTATCACACAATGGGAATTGGAAATATAATCCAATGACAATCTGAACACAATCATGGGGTTTCACGTTATTGCATGAAAGCTGATCACACACATTTTCGGGCAATGGGAAGTCCTTCCGAATGCAATCGTGGGGTTTCACGTTATTGCGTGAGAACTATCACCCGCAATTTCGGGCACTGGGAGGCAATTTCGGGCAGTTCCAAACGTGATGCAGCGTCATTACGCAATCATGTAAATTCACTGAATTAGTGAATTCACTCAATTCCGAACAAAGCCCCACTTTTAATTTCTTTCAAAATTGAGAAAAATTCCTCCCATGTGACAACGTTCTACACCACCTACATTTGCATACCTTCTCCTGTGCATTTTAAGAATGTTATAAACTTTGGGGAAACAACATCCCTTTTTTTTTCCTTTTCCACCGTAGGTTTGTTTAGCATCAAGCCTGACAAATTGTTCTGGAAAATTCAAAGGAAAATTCAATTCCTGAGAGATTCATAAGAGTCTGGGTGGTCCAATTTGCCTGATCAGTTGGAGGGGGGGCTCAGCCTCTTGGCCTAGTCTTGGAGGGCTCAAGACCCACCCACCTAATTCTGGGGTCCATGGTATTCTCATAAAGTGGTTTACATTAAAAAAAAATTTATAACAGACTAGCTGACTCAGTTAGTCCATCTATGTTGGGGCTTTCTAATGAAAAATTCTTCACACAAAAATGTCTGATGCTTTAGCCCCCCCCCCCCCCCATGTGAAGACTTTGCTGACTTAAAATTACACTGAACCAGCTCCCACACAGCTCCTCTTCTGGAATTATGGTACCTCCATTTTGTTCAACAAGTGCTGGGCCAGTAAATCCCATGAGACCTTGTCAGTGCTTGCCAAATATCAGACATGAAAGTCGTTTTCTGCATAGTGTCCTTAGACAAGGACTGGATGTGGAGAGTCTCATTGTCTCCTGACATGAAGAAAATAAAACCCACTGACAGGACAGATTCTAATGTCTTTACTTGCTTTGATAACAATGACAGCAGTAAACAATGGTCGTCGTAGTGTACGGGCACGCTTCTTAAATTAAACACACGATAGCCAAGGGCAGTGAGAAGTCACTCGCACTCCTGAGACTGGCACATAGAATGGCCTTGTATTTGCTTAAAGATGGAAACAAACACCATTGGCATAATGATGACCAGGCTATCTGATTTGTGGGTGAGGAAGGTTGGTGTCAGCTCCCTTGCTGTGAATTCTGTTATGATTCTCTCTCTCAAAGAAATGACATTGACATAAGAGAAAGGTGTGGATTACATCCAAAGCCTGAGTTTGGGCCAGAAGGACATTATTGGACAGGACACAAAGCTTTTTATTCTTTTGAAGCAAAGCATCATCAAATGCTTTCACTATAAACCCTCCCTAGGATTGTGGGGAGTAGAGGAATAGTGGGGCTGGGGGTGGAATGAAGGACTAAATTATCTACATTCTTCTTCATGAACTGCAGAGGCTTACAAGAAACACACACATACATTCCCCCAACCCTGCCTCCCCTGAAATTTCTGAATGTGACATCTGAACAATGCTTGAGGAAACATTATGGTTTTTAGCCTTATCTTTGCTATCCTGACACTTCCAATTTATTCAGCGACACTATATGATGATTCTCATTTTGCAGCAAGGAGGAGCAAAGAGCACTGCCTCTGGGCCAACGCAATTCCTCTTGCATATATGGAGGAACGTTACAGAAGGGGTGGTGAACAGGAACTTGAGGATCCAGGCTAACACAGTTTCTAAACAAGGATGTAGTTTCAGTCTTGCCATGTTGAGAGGTAAGCCATCTGATCCAAGGCTGATCCTGCCATTCTAGAATCCTGATTTTCTGCCCTAGCCAACATTTCCTCATTCCATGCAGTTAAAAAAAATCTGTACTTCAAAGCAGATTTCTTCTGTATTGCTCTCAGTTGAATGTTGAGTCATAGAATCATAGAGTTGAAAGTGACCACAAGGGCCATTCAGTCCAGCCCCATGCAGTGCAGGAATATACAATCACAGTACTCCGAATAGATGACCATCCTGCCTCTACTTAAAATCCTCAAAGAAGGAGACTCCACCACACTTTTGAGGCTACATTGTTTTTTATTGAATCTTGTCAGGAATTCACCATCATAGTTATAGGTACATAACCTAGAGTAATTGATTCATGTTCATGGTCTCTACATATAATGATTATTGCATTATTGCCATGTTAAAGTCTTTCTGTAACAGAAAAATGGGTTCGGCTAGGACTGCTTACCCAGTCCTCAGTATTGACAGAGTGGAGTAAAGACAAGAGGACCCAGAGTCGGTTAAGGGTTCCAGATTTATTCAGCCGGCATAGAATAAAAATGTCCTCAGTGGAAAAGTCAGATTTCCAAAGACTGAGACCTCAAAAAAAAATCAAGATGATGGGATTTATAGTTTTTACACAAAGGATTTCCAAAAATGCTTTCTATTGGCCAATCTTAACCCTAAACAAATGAATCTCAAGCAATCAGACAAACGATCACATGAATAATTAAAAACCCACTTATGACTCGTCATGTCACATGTCACCTTACAAAAAGTTACTTTCCTTGTAACTAACCTTTACACATTATTTCACAGTTGCAACTCTACTTATCTGGTGTTTATGTTTTGACTTCACTCTGGCGCCTCTGGTTAGGGTACCAGGGCAGCTTGTACCTAAATAATTTCTTGTTTTCTCCTGTTTGTTCAGCATTTTCCTAAAGACCTTCACTTAGCCCAAATGTTAGCCATCTTTAACTTTGGTTCAGCAACCATCTTTGTTCATTCTGCATAATTAAAGTATGAACTAAATATCAAATATAAAATTTCCCCACTTCATTTCAACCTTACATTGTGAAGCAGCTGCTGCTGTGAGTGATGGACACTGGTCCTTCTTAACTATGGGGAGTGTAACATACTGATTTTTCCACCCCACTCCCACCAGTGCTCTTGGGTGCAAGCAGGAATTATAACAGGAATCCTCCTTCTGATTGTCACACCATAGATTGCTGGGGGGTGGATGGAAACGTGAATATTCTTCACTCTAATCTATCACCCAAGCAGCTGCAATTTAGGAGCTTATCACCTATTTTACCACATGGGAGAACGTTGCGAGAAAGCCACCAATGCCGCCGGAAGTCACCCAACAGTCCCACAGGAGGTGATTTTCAAGAACTTTTCAGAATCATTCTTATGAGATGGTTGGGGAACAGATTGGAGACTTCCAGTGGCATCAGTGGCATTCCCTCAAGCAGTAAAACAGATAATATCCCTATTCCGTTCCCTTCCCGCCCCTTTCCATTCTGTGCTGGGCCCATTTCCCATGGCCCAGGTGATAAGCTCCTTACTAAATTGGGTTATATGGGGAAGAGAAGTTACTTAGATAAATATAATTAACTAACGATCTCAGATGTGCTTTTTAACAGGTGATCAAATGTACAATGTTTGTGGATGAGGTGAACATCGTGTGTATCAAAGCTCACTTCCTGCTTGATGCAATGCAATGTGATAGATCACATTGAAATGGATATTTGCTTATGAATTTGTCAGGGAACCCATCCCCCCAGATGGATTATTACAAATAGGGGAGAGTGATTAAAAGAAGCATTGCAAGAGATTATCTTATCTAAACAGCCAGATTGAAGGAAGTCATATTCCATCAGCAAAGCTCATGTTAAGAGTCAAGGCACCCTCTGACTGGCATTATTTTTTGTGCTGGACAGCTGCTTGGCTGTGCGATCCTCTGGTGCAATGCCAGTAACATTCCAAAATCAAGATCACATAAAGAAAGCCCACTTTGAACTCCTGCTGTCACTGGTAGTGCTCTAATTTCCAGGGCTAAAGTGTGAAGGAACTAAGGATGGAAAATCTGTTGTTGCTGCTTTCTTAGGCATTTAAATGTTAGGTAACTGTTTCATATTCAGGATCACTACTTATTCATTGACCCTATTACCACAATCACACACACACACACACACACACACACACACACCATTTTTACTGGACATTAGCTGCATGGGGAAAAAATGAATTAGTTTGAAGAAGTGAATTATATTTCTGTCAACTTTAAAGGTTTGAGCCAGGAGTTAGTTACTTAGCTGAATACAAGCTGCTACAAGATCCCAGTCAGTACAGTTAAAACAGCACAGCACTCTCTTAGAAGCCATTCCCTTAGAAATCTTCACTTCTAAAAGCCTGTAAGAATGAAAAGGTCTACACCTGACAATAGAAGGACAGCAAGGAGGGGGGCATTCTAGCCTCCCTAGAAAAAGATTTCCAGAGCATAGTGGCAGTCACAGAGAAGGCTCTGTTTTGCATCTCCACCAGCCATGTCTAGGAAAATAGGCCTGAGAGAAGGACTTTTCCTGAACTCCCAGGCAAGCTCCTACAGAGAGATGCAGTCTGCTATGTAGCATGTATAAAAACCTATATACGTTTTTATAAGTCATAAACAGGAATTTGAATTGTGCTAGGGAACAGACTGACAGATTGGAAGACTGAAGACCATCGGTTCCACCACTCCCATGCTAATAGATGCTGAGGCGGTTAGCCTGTGCCCCAAACTTCAGAGTAAAGTCATGCAGGGCAGGATGCACCAGGCCCTATTCCTCCCTGTCCTGCCTAGCTTTACTCTGAAGTAAAACTCAGCAGAGCAGGGATTGGGGGTGGAACTGGGCCCTCTTCCTCCCTGTCCTGTATGGCTTTACTCTTCATGGCATGGCAGGAGGTGGGAGACACTTACTGGGTATTACCCTTCCTTCAATGGTGTCACTCAATGTAGTCCACCCCCCCCCCCCCCACACACACACCATTAGTCATGCTTCTGGGTACTAGCTACCTACAGATTGTCCCATGACCAGAGGTGTGAGCCTATGCTTGGCTTACTAGAACCCCACATCCTATCCACCAGTCCACACTGGCAACACTGTAGACTAGTGGAACATTTATTATTTCATTTCTATTCTGTCCTTTCTCTAAGAAACTAGACGACTTCTGGCTCCTCCTGAAAACATTCCTAGCTTTGGGGTTTTGCAGTCAAATG